>JBBMJY010000026.1:1307115-1373110 GCA_037833715.1 Toxotes lorentzi
CACACACACACACACACACACACACACACACACACACACACACACACACACACACACACACACACACACAGAGGGAGTTTAAAGAGATGGGAGCATTAAAATGCAGCACATCTGTTTTCCCATTACAAGAGCTGCTCTATGACCCTAAACAGTTCAGTTCAAGGGATCTGGTGGCCAAATGATTGATGTTATTTTTTTAGCCTTGTGACCAAACCTCATTAAGAGCCTCAGTGACATCTGATGATCAACCCCCAAGGGTGTCATCAAACCTACTCTCCATTTTCTTTGGCAAAAACCACAGTGGAAACATTTTTCTTTACTATATTTTGTATTTGGTTTTAGATCTACACTGTGTGAGTATAAACTCGAATAGCATTCAATTGAAGGCAGACCTCAGCGAAGGCCAAGCAATCCTACACGTCCGTCTGGGTCTTACAATAGAAAAATAAAAGGAAAAAGGAAATCGTTTGATAACATAAAAGAAACAGCTGTGTGATTCATCATTTTCTTCCATCAGATCTGGATTATTATCACTTGGTTTGTATGTCAGCAGGTTTACACAAGTACCAAACTGATTCGGCAAAGACCAAAATCTTTTTATCACTTTCCTTAACAATGTGAAATAAGACATTTTTCACCTTGGTGGAGGTATTCTAGATCCCTGAGAAACTGACATGGACACAAGTCACATGGAGTCACAGCTAACTTGTGTCATGGAGTTTTGGTAATGTTCAGGTGCCAGACTGTGGTTCTGACAGCACAGAGTCTGTATGTGCTGTTTTTAACTTCCTTTGTCAGGTTAGTCTGATGTGAACAGGAGTGATAAGGCTCTTATTGGCCGACTACTTTTTCTTTTCACTCTCTCTCCGATTTTCTTTTGTACTTCACCAAGTCTCCCTTCCTCTCTGTGAGAACCAATAAGGGCAGGAACGTGTGCTCTAGAGAAATGGTCAGTAGACATCAGGACAGCTGATCTCAGCAGGGTCGTTGTGAAGCTTGACGTCTCTCTCTGGATTTGCTCACACATGTTCCGGTGTTCCTGACTCTAACTTCCCAAATTTTCTGACACTTTATTTCCATCACTGGTCTTCTAGCAGGTGTTGAGGATCATTATATTCGAAGGGTTTGGACTCGAATGTCAGAAAAAGACACTTGCTGACTGTCACTCCATTGTAACCAGTTTTCTGTCAATTATCCTGTAGTAGACATGTCTGTGCAGTGCACTGTGGGACAGCTGTGCGGATTTCAGACAAACCATATGACGCTGAATTTTCTCTATGAAACTCTGCCATTAGCCATGTCAAAAATGTTTCCTCTGCAGTTTTATTCATCAAGACCACCAATCTAAGCTCATCCTGGATGATTCTGGTTGCTTTATTCAGTTCAGATCATCTAAAATGCTTTTTTTCTTTTACTTTTGTCTTGAATGATGGCAGCTCCCATCACACCTGGATTGTGTTTGTCTGCGTCTCAGCAGAAGATCTGAAAAACGAAACAAATCAGTGAAGTAGATGCTAAAAAGTGGGAACTAATTGCTCCAAACTGACTGAGTGCTTCTGATGCTTTATGATTCAGAGTACTCCCTGATTCGCCTTAACAGTATTCATTTTCAGTTTGAGTGACTCCACTGGAAAAGGCTCCACTGTTTATCCAGTGGGTAAAATATATTATAACTGGCCACAGATGATGGGATAATGGTTCTGAGTGCTCTGTATTAGTCCACAGTTGAAATTAAAGCGCTTTAATCTGGTCTGCACCAAGTGAAACCACCTTTCTGGAGACTAATCAAACATTAATTCATGTTGTTTTTTTAGTTTACCAGTTCATTAGATTTGAAGTAAATCTGCTTCCTGAATTTAATTAATTAAGAGGTCACTGACCCCCAAGTCTGACACAAACAACATAGTTATATACTATACACCAGGGACCCAAACACTGCTAGATTCCCACCAATGTTGGGATGCAGTTTTCTGTCTGCTGTCATGACAACCAAGATCCTAGCCACCAGCCATGTACAGATATATATGAATGCTGCCCATTTTCTTTTGTAAAACACTGTATGTCTGCTCAGACTGTCCTGTTTGAATTGAAGTTAAAGATGGAGGCACAGATGAGCTGAAGATCCAGAGTCCTTTTTTCTTATTAAACATTTTGGGTTTTCTGTTTGTATCATGTTTTATATGCTGCATGTCCTCCTCCTCCTCTCCTCCATTCCCAGCTGTCCTATCTTCCTCCTCCTCCTCCTTTCACCCAGCCTGGCCATCAGCAGGACGGTCCCCCATATGAGCCAGGTTCTGCTCAAGGTTTCTTCCTGTTCAAAGGGACTTTTTTCTTGCCACTGTCGCCTCAAGTGCTGCTGTTAATGCTCAGAGAGGAGGGTGATTTCACCAGCTTCCCTGGAGAGTAAAACTGACAACCCTCTAGTTACAGGCATGCTTCCCCTGAGATCAGACTACACTCAAGCATTTATTTAAAAAAAAAAGGATAAAAGAAAAAGATTTACTGTAGGTAGGGATCTGAAGGTTTCAAGGAAATGGACAGAAATTAGGAAAACACAGTGAGACCTACTCCCAAAGCATCATATCTCCATCCTACCTAGAAAGCTTTATCCTGACAGTATTATTGTAGCATGATGATGGTAGCTATTAAAAGCTCAGAGAAGCCAAAGAGGTTTCCAGTGTTGAAGTCTCTTAAGTTTTCATACAGTAAAAGAGTTTTAAAGCCAGCTCTGCTGCAGTCAAACAGGGTTTTCAGGCTGGGAGCTGCAGTTTATCATCTTCATCTGACTGTGTGTCACCGATTATTGCTTTTTATGCAACCCTGAGTTCATATTTCACATCTGGGTCAAAACCTGCATCCACATCAGACACATTTTCCATAAAACTGGTTTATTCAATGGTGTACGCTGCCAGCAACAATAAATACAGTCTGGTCTACTTTCACCCTCGTCTATCATACACTTAGCCGATGGTATCATTGTAACTGCAGAATCAATAGAACGGCACGGAGGTGATATTAAATTAGCATTTGAGAAGATGATATGCTGTTCTGTTCTTCGTGATCCACGGATAAGTTGGCAGTGAATAGCAGGGAGACGTTGGCTAATGGAGGAAAGGGGTGGAAGTGGATGTTAGCATCTGCAGCCATCCACTGACAGCCTTGGAAGGATGCAGCCGCCTCCACAGTTCTGGCTGAAAGGACGAATGGTTTAGATTCCCGTCAGTGTTTATTCTCTATTTATCATGGCTTCAGCTGGATGATAACACATGCTGTTTACATAGTTAGAATGAAAAATACTGAATCAGTTGTTTTCTGTCCTATATAAATGACATTTAGTGGGCCAACATGTCCTCTCACCAATATAATTCAGCCTTTGAGGAGTATCTGTTTATGTTTACACTGGTTGGTGAAGCCACAGCAATTGAATAAACTGTGTTTTGCTGTGATCTTTTTTTTTTTTCGTGTGTGTGTGTGGACAAAACACGAAGTAAAAATCTTAATCTTTGCTTTCACATGTAAATGCAGCCCACAAAGTTTTAGTCCATTTTCAATTGTCTTTCACATGTGACTTCACTGATTTTGTATTAGACTGCATGTATGTAAAAACAGTGCACAGTTCCAGTTTAGACACTGACAGGGGCCGTGCATCTGCTGCTGTTCTGTTGCTGCATATCCAATATATTTGCAACTGGATGCCTTACCAATCATGTCAGTCTGGCCAGGGAAATTCAAGCAGTGTATGTTACCAATAACTCGTGTTGTTCAGAGTTTTTAATCTGCTGCTATTTTTACTCAAGTAAATAACCTAAATTAAATAAAGATGACTGATGTTAAGTTTCAGCTTACATCTAGTTTTTCTCTTTCACTCGCCCACTTTCTCTGATAATTTAATATCACCTCTGTTCTCTCTGGATCTTTATCTCCCTCACACACTTTTCCTAAACAGTCTCATCTGTTTATGTGAAAACATACGCAATTTTTCCGAGCTTATGTATTTGACAACACACTGCACCTTTTAATGCGCTGCCCTGTGTCCGTTAAGGCACCTAAACACTAGAGTGCAACACTGTGAAAGCAGCGATGCTGCTGGTTTGTTACACGGTTATACGGAGCTGGGTCTCGTGAAATCTTGGTCACATTCTGTGTCAGGGTGTTTGGCATGTCTTTTGAAGCGATAATGATAAGGTAAATTAAAAAAAAAAAAAACGCAAGCAGAGATGTGCCACCATCTCACGACATCCATCACCACTCGTGTTGTGAAAATGCTGCAAACTATAGTTGATTAATGACCTTGACCTATCATTCACTGTGTCCGTTGTTCCAAATTTCTTCTTCAGAAATATCTTACATGTGCACAAGTGCAGGAGAGGAACTGCCATCCTCTGTGCATCATCACGGAAAAAAGCCCCAGACCTTATCAAACAGGTCCTCCATCAGGTATTATCTGTTCTTCTCACCCAGTGGTTGTATATTTAACCATTACTTCCACCCAGTCAGTTTCCCTATAGGACGCCTTCCTGATGGCGCCAGGCTTGTTTGTTATAAGACTTGTGTAACAACTGTGAAGCAGAAAACCAACAGAATAAAGCTCCGGTCTCTCTCTTTGTATAATGCAAGCTTTTCACATTTACTGATAACCTTTATGAAAAAGAAACATATCAGTTAAACAGCTTTACAACACACTTTCCCATGTGGCTACACCCAAAACAACAATGCAGTCTAATGCAACATTACTACAATGAATCCTATCTGAGGGTTAGTTCAACTTCATGTTCACCTTTACGATCCTTTTATTGATGATTATTGTATTGTGTTAAATCGAGAGGTGTTTCTAATATTTTGTCCACCCCATTTACATAACTGAGGACACTTTTCTACCAAACCAAACTGGGTTGTTCACACCCACCTGCCTCACATCTCACGTTTTTCTTTGCTTTAGGAAATCACAGATCATATCCCATAAAACACTCATGACTGCCAACAGCGTCAGAGACGACAGTTGGACTTCATCGCCTGTCCTCATGGCTCCGAGTTTGAGACAGGCGTCCCAGAGGGGACTGACTGTCATAATGAGCTGTAAACAGCAGGGAGGACGGTTCGGTGTCGGGTCCCATAAGTGTGGTGGGAAAAGCCCTGGCATCATCCTGCTGAACCCTGAAACAATAAATACAGCAAGAGGAGAGGAGGAGAGGGGAGGAGATGGAGATGAAGGAGGAGAGGAGAGGAGAGGAGAGGAGGAGAGGAAGATGAAGGAGGAGAGGAGAGGAGAGGAGAGGAGAGGAGAGGAGAGGAGAGGAGAGGAGAGGAGGAGATGGAGATGAAGGGGGAGAGGAGAGGAGGAGAGGGAGATGAAGGAGGAGAGGAGAGAAGGAGAGGGAGATGAAGGAGGAGAGGAGGTTTGTGGCGATAAAGTTCACTTATCAGCTCTATGAACTGTGCATTTACAGTGTGTGTGTGTGTGTGTGTGTGTGTGTGTGTGTGTGTGCTTAGCTCTTGTGAGGACCAGTTCAGTTTTAGGTTTTTAAAGGCCCCTTTTTGGAAAGTGAGGAAATTTTGGGTCAGGTTAAGTCTCCGTTTTAGGGTTAAAGAGATTGTTCCTCAACATTTTTGGAAATACCCCGATGTGCTTATTTGCTGGGAGTTTGATTAGAAGATTGATAACACTTTTAAAGTTTGATCACTTTGGGATGGGATCGCTTCACTTCACTGGAGAGGAGTCATTTAAATGTTCTTTACTAGAAATAACGTCATTAGTTGAGGTACATGCACAGCAGCTCCCAGATGGCTGATGTTTGTTGCTTGCATTTTATTTTCTTCTTGCGGGGCTCATGGGACTCTGCACTGCCTAAACAGTTCTTACTGTAATTTCCGTGAGCACTGTTACTGCAAAAAAACCTTCACGCACCAATGAACACCCACAGATGAGCTCTTAGAGATGCTCCTCCCTCAAATCTTACACTAATACCATCCAAATACTGTAACTGTATGCTGTTGTCACATTAAACTTACAAATATGAAAGATATTGTGTTGTGAGAGAGATGCAATAACGTCAGTGACTGTGTGTCTCAGTGATGTTACTGCAAACTGTCTGTAGGTGTATCTATATTGGTGATAGTTAAGTTATTGTTCAGTTCCACCTCATTTCTTAGATCAGATCTTATTTTTGTGGTGAATCCTGCCAAACCAGTTATATGACACATGACAGTGTGTAGGAGAGGTTAGCTCATCGGTTTAAATTAGGTGTTACAGTCACAACTACAAACTCTTAAATAGTGAGACTCACAAAAACAGGACTCAAGTCATATGGGCTAAGAGTGTTTGCTGAAACATTCCTCATCTTCTTCATGAAACTTCATATCAGTTTATGAAGCTGAATAAATGAAAATGGGCCTGTTTAATTCAAACACCTCTTCAGCACCAAACTGCTCCCTGTGGCCTCTCTGTCCTAACAAGATATGATGCTGCAGAGTTTCTCAAACGGATCTACTGTGAATTTATGTGGCTTCTGTTTGTCGCCCATCACAAGCAGCTCGCCTGAGGCCTGATGAAGAGATATTCCTGTGACTGTCACAGTGTTAGCCCGTTTGGTTTGCTAGCATAAACACAACGTCTGTGTGGTGAGCTTAGACGTATCTGCTGTGTCACATGGAAGCAGGCCAGCGGCTACAACACCAGCACTCATGTTACACAGAGACGAACAGCCGGGCGGCGCAGGACTGCAGTTACACAGGCTCTCTGACAATACCACTGCCTGCAGTCCAAACCCGGCTGTAAAGCATTTTACAGATCTGATTTAGACATGTTCAATGAAATTACACTCATGCTAGTTGTGTTATTGGAACAGCTACAGCTGTACAGTGAAATCCAAGACTATAACACATGCTACAACTGAAACCACTGACACTGGCCAAAATAAAATCAAAGTACAACTTTCATTGACGCTCTAGACACTGTAGCACTAATGTTAACCTCCTTACAGAATATGGATGCAGAAAAACACAAAAACCTTTCCCTGTGCGTGAGAGTCAAGGTGATACAGTGGCTGCAGTGATCCTGCTCCCCATGGTCCCTTAGTCTTCACAGAGCTTTATTCTGCCTTTGTGACACATTTCAGATGAGGGCAAACATTATTGTTTAGAAAACTAAAGCATAAATTCATTTTAATGATTGGGAGGAATATTTGAATATGCCTAAGCCTGCTGCTTATCCACAGCAGACAGACAGACAGTTTCTGTGATCTGTCTGCCACCTTGTTTAAAGTCTCTGTTCCAGGAAATGCTGACAGACGGTTATCACCAGCAGTGTGGCTGCCACCCAGGGTCACAGTTATAAGAGCGATCAATCAGTTGCCTAATCCTTTTTACAGGTGAGTCACAACAGACAGTGACTTCAGATTAGATTACAGTGAAGATGACTGGGTATATCTGAACCAAACAGCCAGACTGTATTATTACTGTTTAGGCTCAGGCTCCAGCAAGGTAATCAGTTTTTGTAATATCTTTGGAGTAAAATACACAACTATGGCATTTGACTTCAACGTCCCTGCAGAGTGTGAGTCAGCACAGTGCAGCAGTCAGTGTCATCAGCTGAGACCAAAGGACCTCTGCCATAGTCTCACATGAGTCACATTTGTGAAGCTCAGCAGGAAATTGTTGCACACTTTGTGTCATATTGATCTGCACTGGTCTCAGCAAGCTGACTGGAACTGGCTCTGAGGTGTGTGTATGTATGTGCGCGTAATATTGTTGCTTCAACTCCTTTGTTACATGTTTTCTTCCAGTCTTTCCTCTTTGTTCTCTGCACTTTGATGTATCAAATATCAGAAAGCCACAATCAGAAATCTCCACCTATATGGACTGAAACTTTATGCAAAAGTTGGACAAGACATAATAACAGTCCTGCATTTTAACACTTAATGCTCTTATAGATAAGAATCAGTTTTCTCACAGCAGGTCACAAATGATAATCTTAAGGACAACATGTAAGCGAGCATGTCACACAACTACAGCATCAGTGAAAACAATAATCAGGACAGGATGTGTTGCTGTTTTGGCGCAGCCTGAACATGGTGTCTGTCACCACAACACATGTTAGACAAGATGACGGTGCTGCTGAGAGCAGCAGAGCACAACAAGAGAGAGCGACCGCATGATAACAGCCTCCAGCCCGTCATCAGCTGCTGAGCTGAGTCATGAGACTGAAGCCCGAGGACCCACACTGTCATCATATGGCTGGCTCACCTGTGTGTGTGTGTGTGTGTGTCAAATGCATCAGAGAGACAGGAGAGGACAGAGAGTTTCATCTCTTGATTCATTAAACCACCAACTACAGAACATGATGATGAAAAACAGTAACATCTGATGGAATGAACACAAACAAATAAAGTACAAGCTTAATCAAAAGAATCAAAAGGATCAAAAGAAATGTGAAGACTGTGTCACTTAAGAACAAATCTGTTCATAAGTGTTTGCACAACATCCAGTGCAGAGGACAGTTAAGCGTGGACAAAATCGTATTTGTCAGAGACGACGTTAGAGGCGGAGACAGACGAGAGATTCTCCTGAACCAAATGCCCACTTTATTCACTCAGACTGAAATATTCTATCTGCCTAAAATAATGTGTAGAATATCTACTATTCAGAGATTAACCTGAAGAACAATGAACCACTGCAAACACTTTCATCCAATTACGAATCTCTGCTGGAGTTCGCCCAGTATATTGCAGCACATGCAGCAATGATGCCAAGATATTTCCTGAGGGACGAGGTTTCACTCCCTGTCTTTTCCCCTGCTTTGTGACTTTCAAGCACTCTTCAGCACTATCGCCCGTGCAAACAGATCACCAACGTTGTTGAAACACTGCTCTCGGAGTTTCATGTATGTCCCCCCAAAACGTTGGTCACGTTTTTATTTATAAAACTGACATTAAGATAAGCATCTGTTTTTCTGCTCTTTATATGTTATTATACGCTCATTTAGTTTGATTTATTGTTTGCTATTTTTGCTCTAATTTTGCTGTTTTATTTATTTCTTTTTATTTTTTATGCTGCTGTATCTCCGGTCATTATTCGATTTTTCATTATTCGTTTTCTAAAAAAACATGTTATTAGTGATACATTATGTCAATGAGAAGCTACATGGAGCCATGAAGATAAACCAAGGCTACTGCTGTAAATAGGAACATAAATATAACAGGAGAGAGGGAATGTAAAGCAGATTCTACAGACAGGAAGAAAGAATAGAAAATCAATGGAAAGATGCCGACTGACACAACCAAACACAGATTAGTGTAGGTTACAACATGACACAACATGAGCAACGAAAGAAAATGCTCATTCTAAAGCAGTTTGAGCATACGGAGAATTACTGAGAGAGCTGGATCAGATTCTGAGCTCTAAGACATAAACACACAACGTCTCCACAGCTTCTATAACAGTTTAAAACAAACGATGCAAAGCGGCTGACTTTCTTCCCACCAGCAGAACAACTAAGGCTGAATAGAAAGACAGGTATCCCTTAACTTTCTTTGGAGAGCTAACTTCCATACTGATTTGAATTTCCAAACTTTTCCACAACATTCCACCTTCCCTTGTTCACAGCCTAAAAACGTTCTCCCTTCTTGCTTTGTCACATGAAATAGCCCGAAAAAAATTCCAGGAATTTAAGGTGCAGTACCAGACTGACGAACTTACTTTATCGCTCTTCAATGTAAGACACACACTCAGAAATTAGTCCCCTCTTTCATGTGTCTCACTTCCTGTTTCTATATCAGGCTCAAGGAAGCCCAAACTTTATCAAGCAGCTCCATTTACATCCACAGCCCCTCTGTGGAGCAGCAGTCTGTTTACAGCAACATAAAGCCATAAAAAGAAAGAAAGACAGGCTGATGAGTAATAGGATATTCATGGAAGGTGCACAGGACACAATAACAGGAGCTTTGATCCTTTGTGTACCAGCTTTATTAATGAATCAGTCGGCAATTCACTAGAAACCATCTATTTTACAAGAACAGCAATCTTTTCTTTTCCTTTTACATCCTTCCTCTTATTGTTGTCATAATCTTATTTCTGAGGACTTGACGGGACCTTAAAAAGGATGACTGTAATTCTTCTGTCTTTATAACAAAGCTGAGAAAACTAGAAAGCAAAAAAAATCTTACATGTCAGCAAAAATGCAAAAATCAACCCTCAGACTGGAACCCACACACTTAGACCATGCAAATACAGAAATTTCAGTTTAAAAATACCGAGATGGCAAACACACGTCAGAGGTTCATCATCATTAGAGAGTGTATATGATCCAAATTTTGATGGAACAGAAATACAAAACTGGCTCAGTGTGTCAGGGATGTTTTGTCCAAGGACGGATTCAAATGTCTAGATTTTACTACCCATACAGGTTTAATGGGCAGAGTGAGACCTTGGACTTTTCTTATACAAACAAACGCACATGCACTGTGCAGAGTCTGATTCTCTGCTGCATTTAAACACCATCACACAGCCCTCTTATCTGCATGAGCCCCACCAATCTGGCTATCAATCCGTGCATCTTACAGCTTGTCAGAGTCTTGTTGTGTGTTAGACTATGTACCACAGTCCTTCCACACGTAACAGGAATTTGTGCTGGGACACCATGAGCCAGTGTTCAGTGTCCACGTTTGAACTTGGTGTCAGTGACACCTTCTGCTACGCTTAATGTTTGTTTGTCAAGACGTTGGTGTCATCTTATATGACATTGGTGTACACTGTGACACTAGATTTATGTGGCGTACATTATTAGCATGTGTCATGCTATCATGGCAGAGGCTATAGAGACTATTAGATGCTGATCAGTTTGCACAGAATCCCCAGAGTCATTCCTAAGTCCTGTTCTCCAACACAAATCACACATGTGGCTGTGTATTAAATCGGTATCCAATTGAAAATTAAATTATTTATCCAAAATATGAATCAGGCAGCACGCTAAGCCAGCCAGTTTGTATTCTGTATACATAATTTAGCTTTTTGGTGTGGTTTTGTAAATGCAGCCACCTCCTTGTTTTCACAACTGTCAGCCTTTAGGGTTCACACGTAGCCTCATACATTTGTAGCACGGCTGCTTTCGTTGACAAGAGTGTATGATGTCTGTGCACTGCACAGGTGTGTAATTCTACACCATGTAGTCCATGCAGTGCACTACTGAGTAACACTGAGTGCAAGTGGATTTTTTTTTATATCTTTACAGCAAATCTCCACAGTTCCTTTAAACTTTCAAGGGGTACATTTACATTTAGGGCTGAATCCCAAATAAATTAAATAAAGGTGCATTATGTTTCAAAACTATCATTTAGTTTTGAATCAATAACTTGACACTTTCAACAGTTGACAGAAATACTGCTTTTACATACACAACACACAAAAGATCAACAAGAGCAATATATTTTCTATTGCACACTGGTACTTTCAGTTGTATTTAGTTTTGTTCCACATAAATAAAATTAAGTTGGCCTCACTCCACTAAAATATACTTTTTGAGCTCTTTTCAGATGCTGTAATTACTTAAAGGCAGACACAAGCAGCTGTTGTGGGGTTTGAACTACATTACCATAAGAGGCTTTTTTGCATGCTTGGGTGCTAATGCTATGAGCGAGAAGGCGCAGACTCTGTCCTGCTGTTCACTCAGTGGTAATGTTACCTTTTCAAATGGAGGGAAAAGGTTGTTGTGTTTCCCATCTTCACCTGTCTCCTACAGAGGTCTGCTGTTTATCCAGCTTTAGAAATCAGAGCTTTTCCAAATTACACATGATGTGTGACCTCGTCTTGTGCGGATGTCTGACTCTCTTCATCGTTGCTCAGTTTTACATTTCCAATGATGTGGGCTTCCTTTTCCTTGTTTTGGTCCCACTTATGTCGGGTATGCAAGCCTATTACTGCTTAACAGACTGACTGTGCAGATGAGGTTTTTTTTTTTTTTGGGGTAATTATCAAGATCGTTTTATTGCCCAGGTCTGCTTGACATGGTGTGAAACTCTGACCATCTGGTACACTGAGAAAGTTTGTCCTCAGCATGAAGAAGGAAAACAAATGAACACGGGAGTGCAGCGGATGGAGAAGGAAGCAGTGAGTCAAAGAAACTGAAAAACTGAACAGGAAAGACAAAAAGAATCCAGAGCCTGAAGCAGAGAGACCACGAGAAAGATCAAGGCTGCAGGTAGTTAATCCTGGCTGTTCATTTCACGCTTCGGTGGCCATGCAGCCGTCCATGTTTCAAAGCCCTTGTAGGCTCAACCTGACACCCTGCAGGGAAAATTAATGACTTCAATAAAAGTGCCACATTTTCATGTGACGTTTCCCGCATCGAGCTTTATTGGACAAATCTTAATTTGGTTCTGATCAGATCACCAGAGCTTGTTACTGTACATCTGCAAAGAAATGAATGAGGCTCTGTTTGTGTGTGTCTGTGTGTGTGAGTGTGTGTGCAGATGACTAACTTCTTTCCTTTCTGCAGCGGCCAATACACAGGCCATGATGGATGGCTGAGCACCTGTATAGTTGTAGGCCACCTGAAAGGGCAGTGGGTGACAGGACAAGTCTTGTTTTTTTCCAGAGGGTAATTTTTAATGATTTTAGACCTTTAGAGTCAACAATCAGGATTTTTCATTAACCCTTGGTTTCCTCAACCAGTCCATCTTCAGTCACTAAACTCTGACTGTATGTTGATACAGGGCATTTAGTGTTTTAGTTTTGATTTAGTGGTTTGTGTGAAATTGTCTGCTTATTGTTTCAAAGTGCATACATTTATATTTTATATTATCAAAAACAGCTGATCACTGATCACTATGACAAGCGCAACTCGGATTCACATGTAAATATTTCTAAAGTTCATCTTCAGCACACATTTCTTCCTGCTTTTGTCTGTTGGAAGTTAGGATGTGGTTTTATGTGAGATTAAAATATTACCGATGTAGCTCTGTGCTCTTTTGGGATCCCCACACCATCCAGTGTTCACATGCACATTCCCTTCCACTCACTATATCTTTCCCATAGGATAAAACCATCCCTCTGCTTGCTGTCTTGCTTGTGTAGTGCATGTCTGAAGTGTTGTGCACCGTGTCTGTGTGACACAGCGGTTTGTGTGCTGAGTCCTCAGCTTCTCACTGCACGTCAGACAAATGATATTCCAGTGGAGGTTTGGATGTGGAGGTGTCAGCAGCCTTAATGACGGGCTGCAGAAAACCTCCACTCATTTCTGAGGCACAGCTTGCCGCACTAATCCCACCCAATCTGTGTGGCTGTGGCACAGAGAGGGTATATGCATGTGATTGCATTTCTGTAGTATCAAGGGTATGTGTGTGTGTGTGTGTGTGTGTGTGTGTGTGGGGGGGTGTTTACAGGTTAGGGGCAGCCAAGTAGTGATGTGGTGTGTGTATACGCATGGGTGTGTTTTTGGCAGGATGTGACTGCTTCCTGTGCCACTTCCTGTTTTGTTTCTTCTCCTCTGATTGGTCAGTTCTGTTCTGGTTACTCATGTCGAGTGAAGAGTTGGCACAGCAGGTCAAAGCTTTACAAATGGTTTCCCTCTTTGATCTGCAGTGGCTACAAATATCTGACATAAGTCAACTAAATCACCTCTCATCTGAAAGGTTTTCAGTTCTAGCAGACTGGCTCCCCCACCAGTATTACATCTACCACCACAGTGTTAAATAATTAATGAAAACTTTCTCAAATTATGGTTAAACTCACTTATTGTTCAAAATCACTTGGTATGATGCTAAAAGGGGACATTTCAGAGTCATAATAAATGCCAAATGCCAAACATGGTACAGCTAGCAAATTAAATAGGATGCCAGTAATCTGCAACATGTTTACAGTTGGTCTCAGGATCAAAGACTCTAAAATAATTTCAGGCAAGAAAAAGAAAAGCGCCAAAAAGTGTAATACTCAAACTCGTGTCTCTACAGAACAGAGAAGTCTTCTGTAAACTTAAATGCCTCTCAGTATGAGGAAGAATATTTTGAATTTAAATATATTTAAATATTAAAAACCAAACAGGCTACTCTGTCAACTTGGCTGAGGCAATAGTTGGTACTCAGTCAGGTTCAGAGCAGCAGGGTTAAATCATGTGCACTCATAAATCTGCCTGCTGCCATCTTGGAAAATATAAGTTCCAGCAAATTAAAACTGACTTGTTGAGATGTTCATGCAGAACATTAGAGGGGGGAATGCTGCTATGTTGGAGGAATAAAAGCCTAAGGGGCAGCATGCAATTGTTTCATCATCATCATCATCACCTTTTTCCTTTTTGCCATTTCAGACACCACCCAGTGCTGCGGGCTCAGAAGTGGCTGGTGTCTGAAACACTTCATCCAACAGCTCACTGAGGGTGATCCACTTGTTCCATCACTAACTTCCAAAAATGAATCCTTATCTGCTGACCAAAAAATGACAAAACTGATTTGATGAATAGTCACAGTAAGTACTAACCGCCTGAACATGTTTCCTGTGGCTGCTCCTCTCATTTAATGTAAGGAAGCAGCAGTGGGAAAAGTTCCATTCACATTTGCAGTAACTTAATACAGATGTGATGTGATAAAGAGAGCAAAGAGTAAACAGTGAGGCTGAGATAAAATTACACCCGATTACATTTATACATCCTTTTCCTGTGAATCCCTCATGCTTAGGAAAGCAATCTGAAGCCATCACAGGAATGGTGAACTTCACCATTACCTACAGAAACTACTATTTTGGAGAGGTCATCACTGAGTAAATACATTGAATAGCTATTGCAAAATACATGGCAACTACAACAAGTATCAATTCTATCAAACTTTTAAGGATTTTAACTTTAAGGTGGGTCCTGCTTTATAATCTCATCTTCAGACGAGGTGTTGAAGACGGTTCCTAACTTAATGTAGTTAATGAAATCACCAATGTGAGGGCAGTGTATTTTGCCCAGGGCAGGTTAATGTGGCCACGCTTCTATACACTAACTGTACACAAGTCTACATGCAATATATGCATTCATAGGTTAGACTCCTGCCTTTATCAGAAAAATAATTCAGACCGTGTGCATGGCGCAACTGAAACCTTAAAACTATGCTATCATCAAAGCAGTCCGGCAGTCCAAAAATCTATTCAGCCTTTGTGCTTTGTGTGGATATTTATTGCAAGGGTTGACTGATTAACAACACAACAAATTTTCCTTGTGACACTGCTTCTCCAAAAGTCAGCATCACCACTCGTCATCAAAGCACTATGTAAAATTATGCTGAGAGAGTTTCACAGCTCTTGGATCCTTTAAATCTGTTAAACCTAAAGGAGTAACACCAGAAATATAAGCAAAACAAACTTATTTTACTTTGCTACTGAAAAATCATCCTTTTGGTCCAATAACAACATGCTGCAGGATAAAGTACTGTAGATCTGGATGCAGATTCCAGAAAAGGATATTTTCTTTTCACTGTCAGCAGCCACAGTGTTCTGGATCTGTCTGGATCTGATATCACAATTTACCTCAGTGTTTACTTGCATCCATTTCTTTTGAGAAAGAGACAGAAACTGTCCAGAGACCAAGACAATGAGATGTGACACTGTGAATTCCACCGTGTACAAAAAAACTGAACATCTGTGATTTCACTTGTCCTCCATTAGTTTCCTCTTTCGTTCATTTTAGATGTTGTTTTATATGTTGCACAGTATGTGTGTGGACATGTCAGTGTTCAGTGGGTAAAGTTTCTCTTCTGTTGTTTGAAGGTGAGCACTCAGGACACAGAGCCTCAGGAGTTTAAAGTTTTAATATAAATTTCAACTTCAATGAGAGTTCCGGCAGCAGCTGTAGTTTCCCTCTAGCAACACTGACCTTTACAGTGTTTGGTAGATGATGATCTTTATCAGAGGATGCGTTTACTTTAAATAAAACATGGACTGACATAGCATCAAATGTCATAGAAATAGCATCAAAAAGAATTAACAGTCCACTGCTATTACCAATACTTAATCTTAGTTTTTTCTTGTTCTTCTTCTTGTATTAATCTGTTCATATCTCTGTATCAAATCCTTGAACTATACAAAGGGTTAAAATACTGACTTTTAAAGTGGTGCTAATCTGTATTATTTTATTAATAATGGATCAAATGACTTTGTGTAATGTAAGAGGGATCACTTGCAGTGATGAACCCACATTATCTATCAGCCCTCTCCAGCTCTTTCAGGTTATTTTGGTCTTCCGGCCTTTAGTGCTGTGGTTTGCTCTCGCTGCTCTCATCAAGCTCATTTCCAGCCAGAACATCAGCTGTTTTCACCAAACAAGCTCAGATAAACCCACTGCACACTACCTGCACACCGACAGACAAAGTTAGAGACTGGTTGGTGACTAGAGGGTTAAACTGTATAGAAACATGAAGAAATATGTGGAGAAACATTATGATCAGATTGAAACCCAAAGGAATGACTACTGTGCCGGTGATTTAGCTGTTCATCTCTCCAGAGGAGTTCAGAGACTTTGAGGATCTATAATGAGAAACACTGAAGCAATTTTGGAGGCTCATTTTAATACACTTTATGTGGGTTTTCCCTTTAAGTTGTCACCCACCTGCACACACGCACATGCACACGCACACACAAACACACACACACAGTATATATTATGTACAAATAGCTAGAGTCATATCCCTTCCACTGAATCATATGTCCAGATGACACTGAGGTGGATTTGATCTTCTCATTAGAGGCTAATTCAACTAACTCAACCTGCAGCCAGTGTTCACCTGTTATAAATGAGGCTGTGCCGCAAGTTTACAGTCAGTCATTGATTCGTAAGCAGCATTATATGGAAGCTTAAACGGAACTAAGTGTAAGTGTCAGAAGACAAATTGTTATTCTAAGCAAAGAGGGATCAGCTATATCCAAAGCACAATCATGCAGAACAAAGAGACCACACCATTAGAAGATCAATACATCAAGCTTAGTTCTCTGAGAGATGGAAAAAGAAATTCATCACAGATACAGAATGTGTGAAATGAAGAACACAAGACTCCAATCAGCTAAAGTACTGTCAAAAGAAGGCTGTGTTCTAGTGGTCTCAGAGGACGAGGAGCAGTTTCTAAACCATGTCTCAGGACGAGAAATGAGGCCAAACACTTGGACTGAGCTAAGAAATCCCACCGTTTCACAGTGGATGACTGAAAGAAGAGCTACTTACTGATGAAATCAGGTTTGATACTTATGGCAGAAACAGAAGGGTGAATGTAAGGAGATGAACAGAAGAGACAACAATACTGCAGCGTATCAAACAGACAGTGAAACAGGGAGTCTGGGGGTGTTTTGTCTTCTCTGGAGTTGGACATGCACTGAATTGACTACATCCTCACCAAGAAGAGGCACCACTCCATTCCTCAGAGACACACTACACCCTGGGAGAAGGATTGACACTGCAGCAGGATAAGGACCCAAACACACCTCAGAGCTCTGCGGGAAGTACTGCAAGACCTAAGAAGACCACACAACTGAGAAATCATATTTATAAATATTATTTGAAATAATATACGTACGTATGATGAGTAAATGCCAATTTTCCTTCCTCTAATCGATTTCAATACCCCATTACTAAAACAATGATTCAGTTTTTATTCAACATTTGTTCAATTCTGAGAAAAACTTCATAACAAACTGTTTGAAGTGGTCTGCCTTATGGTCCTGCAGAGGGCGCTCTTAAAATTCATGATCAGCTGGACCGTTTGCATGTCCCGTTGTCAGCAAACTAAATAATATGGATGAGGACATTAGGGAGCAAAGAGGTGCTGATGGAATAACCACGACACCGAACCATCTGTGGAAGCGTTTTGGGTTGTACACTGTAGATGGCAAATTTACCAAAGATCAGGCCGTTTGCCAGTTGTTTTTTCCACAGTGAGACACATCATATGGACTCAAATTTGTCTGAACAAATTACACGTCAGTTTATATTTGTTTGATTGCTTGAAAAAGTGACAGCCCTAATCAGTTCAACCACAGAGTGAGTCTGTGCTCACACAAACAACAGCAGTGCATTAAAAACTTAACCCCTTAGTGTCTATCTATCCATTGCCATCCAGGGAGGCGTTGATGGAGATAACACCAGCAAAAAAAAGCTGAACCAGGCTCAAGATATGTTTAAAAAAAAAAACACAGTGAGAAAATGAGACTAAAAATGAAAACATCCAAAGTCATGATTTTACAGAAAAAGTCCATCTGAACCTTTAAGCCAGCTCTGACAGTACACACACCTCTAACCCAGCTTTCACATGGTTATAATCTGAACCAACCAGACTATAACCAAGGAGAAAGAAAAGTACGACAACCAGTGGACATTTTCTGCAAGAGGCCAAAACTAAACTTCAAGCCTTTTTAGCACACAGGAAATGAGAGATAATAGTAGTGGGAAGAGGGATAAAAATAATGTGAGAGACGGAGAAGGGGAGTGCAAAATGGATAGAGGAAAAAGAGAGGATAAATTTAGATCCAGGAAAAAAAGAAAGAAGAAGTAAAGGTAAAGATGCTGAAAATGAAAGAGTTGGAAAAAAAAGATCAACAAGACACAAGGAACAAGGGGAACAGGAAGGAAAGAGAGAATAAAATTAAAAGAGTGATTGATCTGGAGAAAATTAAGCAAGGGAGGAAAAGTAGGGATGGAAAAATGAAAGTGAGAAGTGGTGGATAGAGAGAGAGTGGTTTAATGGGAAAGGATGAAGGAAGACAATCAGAGAGGGTGAGATGGTTATTGACCATCTGAAACTGGTCTAATGCTGGCTACAGCTGCCACGGCCACTGGAGACATCTGTGTTTGTGTGTGTGGAGGGGGGGCTCTAACAGGCCTAACAGTGTTTACAGACAGGAGTGACCTCATCACACCTGAGTGCATTTAGACATGGCGTCAGACTGTCAGCAGTCACACACACACACACACACACAGAAAAAGAGAGAAGAGCACACACTTCTGACCTCTGTGTCCCCCTATGTCTCTTTCCTTTGTCCTGTCTTTTGTTTAAATCTCTCTCCCGGCCTGCAGGACATCAGCTGTATCATTTCATCGACACCCAGAGAGTGCTCCATTACACCACAGAGGTTCACACTCCAGTGTTCTGGGAAGACCTTCAAAGTTTGTTGACACCAGCATCCCTTTTTTCCATTTTAAGAAATGCACCAACAAACCATAATCTATTTCACACAAGAAGTCTGGTAGCAGTTTGTTTTAGTGGAGATTCAGAGCAAAAACGTCAAAGGAAGTCCAGTTTGAGTATGAAATGAATGAGCTCAAAGGCATATCAGACACCACAAGACTCCACTGTGGTTTGTAATGATCACACACAGGATGCTTAACTCAGGGCTTATCACAACCTCACGGCTGCCGATATTTCACTTTTTCTCACCTTTGAGACGATGACGAGGTAGAAACAAAAATAATCTACCAGGAATCTGTGTTGTATATATGTGACTGGCTGATGCAGGAGCTTGCTGAGCAAACCTGTGTTGTCTTGCCAGACTCCTCTGCATTGGTTGCCCTGCTGTGTTGACAGACTGGCTCCATTCAAATGAGTGAGAGGGCTGCATTTTTCCATGCACGGCCGCAGTCTGAATGTGGTCTAAGCTGAAAACATCTGAAAACGTATTATTTCGTCTCTGCATTGCCCTTTTGTCCAAACTAAACAGGTGTTTTTTTTTAACACCTGCTGTTTGATTTCACTAAGATGTAGTCTTCTAGTTTCACCACTAAATAGTACTCAGTGAAACAAAGAACATCAGTGAGAGCAACAAAGAACTGGACCAGTGTGTTTGAATTAATGAGATAATAATTTGATTTTACATTGTGAAACTCACAGCTTGATACTCACCTTCATAATTCTAGATTCCGACCTGAAAATCTAATGATCTACTGACGCCACTTAAAGACTTAATTTCTCACCCTTTGACTCATGATAGGAAAAGAATTAGCTGCTTCTAATTCATCACAGTCAGTCCATGAAGCGATGGAGCAGTCACATCAGTCACGTCTGCCAAGTTTCAGGAGGAAAGTTCATAGTTAACTGGTATTTCTGATGCACTGAAGCACATTTCCGGGCAAACAAAAAAACAAAAAAAAAATTGTCTTATCACCGTGACAACAAACAAAGCAGAGGCTGGCAGGAGGTGTTGCTGCTGATGAAAATCAGCTCTCGACTCTCGACGGGAAAACAAAAGCAGAGTCGCCCACGATAAAACACACGACAACACCAATAGATGCTACACTCAGCACTGGACTGTCCTCTGTGTGTGTGTGTGTGTGTGTGTGTGTGTGTGTGTGTGTGTGTGTGTGTGTGTGTGGACGGCTGGATTGATGGGTGTGAGTCAAACCGCTGTCACCTTCACTGGCTCATGAGTCATCCATCTAACTGAGAGACCAGAATCGTGACACCTCTCAGCATCTCTGGAACAATTATCCAATTAGGCAAGCTGTGAGCCTGCAGGCTGACGCTTCTCAATCCGAACTGGACAAAAACAATCTGTCTGTCCATCTATCACATCACCGTGCGTGTGTGTGTGTTTAGTTTTATCTAGACTATCCTGTTAGTTGACTTGCGAATTAACAGCTGATAACTTCCCTGTTAGATTAAGGAGTCTAGCCCTCAGTGCAAACTTTGTAACACTTGTGTGTAAACAGTATAACAACCTTCATGAAGGTTTCAGGGTAAAGTGCCAACCTAACTGCACACAGTCGCTATAAAGTGAAAACCATGCATCTCTTTTCAGGAATTAAATTATGGTTTTAACAGTTTATTAAGTCACTAAATGCAGGTGTGACTTCAGCACTTTTTCTTTTTCTTCTTTTAGTTCATCAATTTTGTACTTAAGCCCCCCCTCCCCTTTGTAATCAATAATAGCTTAGTGCAGCTTTAAACTGGGTTAGCTACAGGCAGTGGACACTGACGGATACTGAAATCTGATGCCTCAGTCACACATGGATTCAGAAGAAACAGGCCGTCTCCTGCCCCTCATGATGTGCATGTTTAGTAGTGAGTAATTAATTTGCATATGTATATGCATATATATACATACACATATATACACAACACTAGGTGGGCATTTTCTGATGTTTGCACTGGCAGACAATAAAGTAGTTCATTTCATGAGCAGCCAGTTTCCACGCATTGTTTTTCTTACACTCCAGCAGCTTGTTAAAGTTATTTTGTAGAGAGCTCGGGAGCCGTTGACCCCTGCAATCAGTTCCTCTATGCACTCTTTGTGGAGAAAGAGAAAGAAACCTGAGGAGTCGAGTATAACAACAAAGACAGCCACTCGCTGCTGACAGACAGTTGCAGTTGGAAGAACACGTTTCATGTAAAAAACTGAACTGTGCCTGAATCACTGCACAAAAACATTTGAATTCTTGTGATGGTGCATAAAAAGTCACTTCATATGTAAATATAAAATGTAGCTTGTATCAAGCATGAAACAAAATCAGAGTTTTGTCATTTTACTGGCTGTTCACTGTTCAGATGAGTGAGAAGTTTACATCTGGAGAAACTGTATTTCATTAATTACAGAATTTGCATCAAGACAGGACACCACTGTCATCTGTCTCCTCAGGCTCTTTACAGAAATGAAGTCAAACAACTCAGAAAAGCCACAAAATCACTATTTGTCCATCAATCCTTAAAAGCTACCTGGAAGAAATCCCAACGTGGGATTTGAAGCGAAGCAGATGAGGTCAAACTCTTTCACAACATTTCACAAATAACCAGACTCTGTGATTTCACATGACATCAGTGTCATGTTATGTTACAGCATAATGTGATATTGTAGTGCAGTGCGTGTCGATGCTCCTGTGAGGCTAGCTGTTAGCGTCGCTCTCCACCACTGTAGCAGTTCTGGCCCTTAATCACAGTGATTACTTAACCACAGAGGCTCTTAAGTGCTGCTTATCAGAACTTCTCTGGAGAGCAATTACACCATCACTGCTCTCTCTTCTACATTCATCCTCCTCTGAAGCTCTTTTTTAACCTCTAGCCTTCTCCCCTCTATCCACCGCCCTTCTCTCGTCTCCTTCTGCCCTCCTTTCCTCTCACCCTCTTCTTCTCCTTTCCCCTCCCCTATTTTTCACTCTCATCTCTCTTTTTCTAATGGTCTTTAAAAATTCAGTCTCTTGTCTTCTCTTTCCAGTTGTCCTGTTCTCCTCTCTTCTTGTCTCATCTCTTGACCTTGAATCTCTTCTCCAAATCCCACTTTTTTAATTATACAGCTATTGGTATTTCACAGGATCAGTTAAAAGTTTGACCTGCTGGTGGCACTAGAGGAAAAGTCACAGGATCACCACCAGAGTCATTAGGATTCATCCTTTGAGCACCACAGATACAACAAATTTAATATCGAATTCAAATTCCACAAATAGTGGAAAAACAGACCACACTAAAAACTGCCATTGATTATTTAAAAACAATGTTTGGTCTATACACAGTTCAACACTGCATGTTGTCCTAAGAGACTGATGATACAGAGTGCTGTGATGAACAGTAAGTCAAACTTCACCCAAGGGTGAAGACATTATTTTAAAGGTCACACCACTGTCTGACTCCTGAGGAACACGGTGAACAAGGAGCGAGGACAGAGATCTATCTGGGTTGGAGGTGAAGGAGGCAGAGGTGGTGTGTGCGTGCGTGTGTGTGTGTCTGTGTGTGTGTGTGCGTGTTCATAAGTTTGCACAACATCCAGTGCAGAGGACAGTTAAGTAAAGCAGGCAGGAAGAAAGAATAGAAAATCAGTGGAAAAGGAATTGGCAGGTAAGTAAATCTGGGGCTATTAGCTAACCACAGTCACCCTTCAGAGCTGAAGGTCAGAGCTAAAACTGCCCATCTTCCTTCTGTCTTTCCTATCAAGAGGTGGGGATGGGGTACTTACTTTTTTTTTTACCTTTTATATTTTTGTCAGTTACCAAATTGCATTTTCTTTGCCAGTGACTGTTTTTGTGTATTTGGGGTGAAGTTCTGCAACCAAGCAAGTCAGAAGCTGAAAGCTGTAAACACAGGAGGGACACAAAAATAAAGAGTGGAGGGGGCAGAACAGAAAAAAGGAAAGAACTAGTAAAAGAAAAAGGGCGGGGAGAGGGAGGAGAAAGGAGGGAAAGGGAAAACAGAGCGAAGACAGAGAACAGAAGGTGATTCTACTGATTTTAATATTACAACAGTTGGAGCTGAAAGCAGGAACTCTGTAGGAGGAACAGAAGATTCATTGTGCTGACGGTGGTTTACTAAAAAGATCATTAAGGTTAAAACATTTCCCTGCAGCTCAATGAAACACGATGCTTTAACCTTCTCTCTCACCGCCTGAGGTGGCTCATCTGCTCCGCCATTTCACTATAATGTAATGCATACATCCTTATTTTGTAATACATGTGTTCTTCAAATGTTTTTTTTTTTTTTTTTACATTTTGTTGTCTTATCAGGATAAAACCTCACTACTGCTCTTAAGCCCTGTAGTCAGAGGAAACCTCTGGCTGCTATTCATTCTTCTACAGTGTGAAAATCAACTTCCATGGTGTAAGATTATCCATCACAGTAAATATGAATCTAGGATTTGAATTGGCCAAGTTTCATTTATCCACCTTAAAGTGGTAAATTTGAATTTCCAAGCCGTTTCCTTCCTGACATGTGCATTAAGAAACAGAAGACTTTAAAAACTTCACTCTCACGTCCATGTATGGTAATTCAGAGTATCTGTGCAAGCCCAGAGATTAGTGAATTTCAGGCTGCGACACATGACAGCACTGTTCAGCAGCTAAATTAGGAGCAGGAGCCTTTATCAGACTGTTCCACCACAGATCACAGCACAAATACTACAGCATAATTAAAAAAAATAAAAATCTGGATCACCATCAAATTCTAACCAACCAACCTGAGCCACAGACTGTCTGTTCTCCAACTTTCAGCAGTGTGTTTGTTTTTGAGATCACCTACAGAAGGACTGATAGGTTGGGGTTTGAAACTCCAAACTTCACTAACACAGGTAAAGACCCAGATCTGCAGGAAAGCCGAATTCCTCCCACCTGGTTAAACAAATAACGCTGGTTCTGTTCTCCACATCTCATTTAAAAGAACCATTCCCTGGTCCCTGCACTGGGAATACACAGTTAGGGAGGTTCAGTTACACACATGGCTGATTTAGTTGTTCAGTCTCATGATTTATTAATCGTCTGCGGAGCTGTGACAGACATGCATGTGCCTGCTGTACTGTAAGTTCAACGCTGCCAGCTCAGCTCACTTTCCATCTACTAATGCAATTTGACTCGGTTTTGCAACAAGTTAATGGGAACAAAAACTGAGCGTGCCGGGAGAAGAGTGGAAGTGATGTCAGATGGAGAATACGATCTGAGTTCAAAGTCAGGGGAAAGAGCAGAGGAGGCGTTTGTGTTTGGCCTGTTCTGACAAAAAAAACAAAACAAAAAAACAATTCTTTGATGTCTTAAAGCTCCTCTGACAGTTTATGTACAGTAAGAGCTTTCACACACTCTCTCTTACTGCAGAGTGTTTAATCCAGATTATAAACACTGAGCCACGGTGTGACTGAATGTTATGGCATGTGAATAAACTGACTTACTGTCAGATCGATAGACAGATTGATAGATATCATATAAAATGTCAGGTTTGCTGTTTGCTGTTTTTGTATGATATGATGTAATTGCAACATTCCTTTATTCCTTTATTCTGTCTCTGTATACAAAATTCAATTAAAGACCACATTTAGAATTTATCATTCCTCTACATCAAACTAAGTTTTGCTCTTTTAAAACTTGCTGTAACTCACAGTATAATTACTAACGTGCAGCCTATTTTCCAAACAAGTACATTTTGTAGATGTTGTATTTGTCTAGAAATCCGTGTTATGCATGAAACACTCGAGCTCTTTATCCCTGCGATGTACAGAGCTGAACTACAGTTTTCTGCAGCAGGTGACAGTTTCACTCACACTTTACTCTCTGTGCAAAGGAAAGCGCAAAGAGGACAGAGCAAAGACACCGCTCAGCAAAGGCACAGCGCTGTACTCACATTCAGGTTCCCGGACTCCTGGTGCCATCTTCCAAAAATACACAGCGGTTATCCATCCAGAAGAAAGGTAGAGCATTTATTTGAATTTCATTCAACCTCCGCGAAAAACGCTCAGTGAAAGTGGTGATGGTCTGGTTCGCAAACAGCTCCCAGAGCGCGGAACGGTGCGAGCAGAGCGACTACTGCGGGCAGACTGAGAGAGAAGGGAGGAGAGGGTGTGGAGGGGGGAGAGAGGCGGCACTCAGCATGACTGTTCCGCCCTCTGTGTCCTCTGTGTGTGTGTGTGTAGTACAAACCTGTATCTTGGTTATTATTGTTTTCTCCTCCATAAGCGGATATGGAGGTTATACAGACTGACAACAATAACAATAATAATAATAACAGCCTGAATTATCAACTCAGCTGCCACTTTATTAGATAAACTTACAATATCACAGGCTGGTCTTGCAGGTGTTTCTATTATTTTGTCCAGCCCCTGCACATCAGTGAGACCAGGCTAAATAACAGCACAACAACTACATCCTCCAAAACGAACTACACGGCTGAATCAACACCACAACACACCACAGCATTACAACCTCCATCAGCCTGTTGGACCAGGCTGATGGAGGCAGAGCTGATCCACTCCCCCGTATTCCTCCAACAACCTAACCCCAACATGCCTCCACTCACCTCTGCATCCAGGAGCGACAGGTGTCTGCGCTCGACCCAAGCCATCGCCGAGCTGAAGGGTCTGATCTCCGCTCTCTACCAGATCAGGGAGGATGAACCGGTTCATAGGCCCCGTGGTCACAACGGGTGCTGCTGCCTTCGGCCCAGCTGAAGAGGAGCCGGAGCTGGACTCCACAATCCTGGTCGCCAAGTACCCGGCCGAGGACCGCTGGCTGCTCCAGGAGCTAAACCGAAGAAACCGGTCAACTCCAGTCCAGCGCAGATGCCGTGGTCCACAGTCCATAAAAAGTCTGCCCCCCATCCTCCACCTCAACTCCACCTGAGTAACAGGTACAACATCCTGGATGAGCAGGACGACCTCCCGGCTCTGCCAAAGGCCCTGCGCACCTGTCTCGGCCCTCCCGTAGCCCCCTCACCTGAATCAGCCAGCTCCTCCATCAACCATCATAATCTGAGATTGGATTGTAAGCAACGTTAGAATGAAGGGGGCACACACGTCATTTCCTGGCGCCACCGCTCTGGACATCATGGATAAATTTCCCAACATGATCAGATTCCACTTAGAGGCAGACAGAGTCATTATCCACGCCGCCACCTGTGACTTTCCTAAACAGCAGCCTGAGCTCCTGAGGCGCATCTTCCTCCGTCTCTTTAACGCTGTCAAACAGTTCCACCACAGCGTCTTCACCACCGGCCAAACTCCCACCTTTGGCCGGGGGAATGGGGCGGCTCAGCGAGGTGCTCAACACCTGGCTCTCCTCTGTCTGAGACTTCCACAGTTTGGGCTTCATAGACAATTTTGCTGTTTTTGGGACAGGAGGCGTCTTTCCGGAGCAAACGTTTGCTCTCCGCCAACATGTCATACGGCCCACAGCGTGTTCACTTAAAACCATCTACTAAACGCAGCTCACCATGCTGCCAACCTGCGCCAGGTGACATGTCCATCAAAGATCAATGTCCGCCAGGTCCTAGTCACTATTGTTCTAGTTCCACCTCGAGCAGTCAGACATGCTCCAGCGGAGACAGCAAACCGTTCAGTGATTCCTGTCATCATCGCCGCCTGACACAGCACTGAACTGCACAACACCATTTTAATAATCTCATATCTGTATACACACATAAACCACCAGCCATCCTCTCAGCATCACGTTTGTAAAGACATTACTTATGATAAATACACATCTTCTGAACATGACAGTTTTATTCTTAGCAGCCCTCCTACACCGTGTGTGACAGTTTATAGACTCAAAGGATGTGCTTCTCATATTTCAGATTTTTCACAGCTAGTCTCCGTCATCCACACCAACTACAACAGAATGATTATTTTAGGTGATTTTAATCTGCAAAATCTGACTCTTTTGCTTTGTCATTTTTTAATTTACTGTTTACTCATAACAAAGACCACATTTTAGATCTGGTCATTACCCACAGCCTGCCCGCTAATATCTCTTCAGCTGTGGATGTAGATTTATCTGATCAGGGTTAATGCTTTTATACAACAGGATGTTCCATAATGAACTGTCAGGAATCGCTGTCTTACTAATGAAGTGGCTGCAAATTTTATTCATCATTTTAGAGACACTCCTGCAGACATTTTACCTCCTGTGATTTTATTGTAGATAGTTCTAACAGTAAGCTAGAGCAGTCCTTGATACTGTGGCCCCTCTAAAACAGAAGATCACTGCCAATCCAACGCCTCCCTGGAGAAATGAGGAAATTCAGCAATTAAAGAGAAACTGTAGAATAGATGCAAAAACTTTGTGTTGAAATGTATTTGTATGAAAGGTACTATACAAGTAAAGTCTGACTGATTGATTGATTGTGTACCTAATAATTTTGCAGCACAGTGATCGTGGACACACTCTTTTTCATTATTGTAATCTAATTTCAACATTAGTGTCAACACACACACTTTCAAAAGAATCTACAGTATGTGCATGTGTAGAAAATGACCTTGTCCTTTAAACAGGAAATGTGAGAAACAAAGAGTTATTGTGTTATTGTGTGCTAGTTGTGTTGTATTGTCATATAAAACATGCAAATTATCAGTGGGCTCTTTTAATCCTGTGTCCATGGTTAGTGTCCCTGATGTATGAGATGGGTCATTTTGCTCCACTTTTTATCACCTGAGAGAATCCAGCAGAACATCAGCGCTGACTCTTCCAAGAAAGTGTCATCTGGACAGCACATGAAGCTCTCCATTGACAGACCACTTCCTGGCTTGTCTGGAATCTGGAGGTGGGAGACAACGTTGTCGTTTCTGTGGAGAATCAGAAACCAATGTCAGCGCATGTCTCCGCCTTTCTCAGAATGGCCTCCGTGTGTTTTGTGTTTGATGATTGTCCTGTGTGAAAGCTGGAGGAAGCTGGCTGAGTCCTGCTGAGTTGTTTGTTAAACGACTTTCACGTGTGTTAGCATTAAATTTTCTGTTTGACTGAGCCTGCACCAGCATGAGGGGCTTTTATGTCCTTTACCCTGTAAAGCTGTAGGTGTGAGCCGTCTGTTGCCTCAGTTTGGTTCTCTGTTTATTGTGACTGTGTGCAGCTCGGTGTAGAGTTAGGGTTAGTAAGTACTGGTGGGAGAAAACTGTTGACATCTAATTACTGATTGTTGCTCTCCAAGAGTTGCCAGTTTTGCAAATATTGTTCACTGATGCAGAAGGGGTTGGGACTCGACAGGCTGAGCCTCCAAGAATTAATGTGAGTCAATACAATGTTCTCACAAGTGAGTTTGTGTTATTGTGATATCTGTTTGAATATGTGTGTGTGTGTGTGCACATGTGTGTGTGTGTGTGTGTAATGTCTAAACAGCAGTTAAGTAAAAGCAAAGCTTGCTGGTGTAAAACGTCTCCCAGCAGTGAACTCATTACGTCCCATTAAAACACATTAAAACACCATCCAGCTCATTTACTCTGCGTGTTTATGGAATGTGAGCAGGGCAGAGTCACTGAGTGATTCAGACACACTGCAGAGAATCTGGCCTTTATTTTATTTCCATTTAATTACGTGGCTGAACCTACTGCTTTTCCTCTGCTTGATCTGTCCACATCTGTCCATTTGAAGATGCTCTCAAACCTTGACATGATCTTATTTTATCAATGACTACAAATATGAGTGTGATTAAAGGTCTCAGGGATGAAGGCCATAACGCACAACAAACACCAACAAATATCAACAACCATGGTGACATCTGCCGAGGCTTTTTCACAGAAAACATTTTGACACGTAAAAGGAAAAGCACAGGTACAAACAATGAAGTTAAAGATGGCTGAATTCCATTTTGCTGCCACAGTTTCAGGGTCATGAATGCAGCCTCACAGTCACCCATGAATAGAACAGAGCCATCATTAATGTTAGCAGTAACACATGCTTTTCCTACTGTGACAAGTCAAAACGATTGCAGTGACAGAGGTCTGTTCTTCACCTGTCCACTAATCACACCTGTACAGTTGTAAAGTTGTCTGATCTCATCCTCCTGCACGGCTATTCTTAGCTCGGTCATTATCCCTCGACTATAAAAAGAAGACTGTTCATCATCCTTTTTTCCAGGTCATTAATGATGCTCCACTGCCTCCATGTTCCTCATGTTCCTGCTGGTTCTGCCTGATTCCAGTTTGGTGCGGTATCAAACCACGTCCTCTCTTCTCGGTGAGCCGCCTCAGAAAAACACTTTCCTACTCTGCCTGTGTGTTCACATTAACTACAGCTCACCAGTATCACTGAACTGTGACCGATCATATAAATGACCCTCTCAGTGGACTGAAAAGCATTTGGGGACATTGCTTTTGATAATCACCTTCTATCCTCCCGTCTTCAGTCTCTCAGTACCCTGCTAAACTCAACAACAGGGTGAAAAAGACAGAAGCTTGTTTAGAAAATGTTGGATTTTGAACAAAACTTGTTGTTATTCGGGTCATTCAGCACAAACACTAACTCGGCCGCTGCAGACAGTCCCATGCTGCACAAAGCTTCTGTGCTGAATATTTTTGGTCTCCATTCTCATGCGTTTCACCATCTCTGAGCACTGTATGTGACGTCGTGTCAAACAGTGTGTTCGTTCCAGCATGTGTCCGTCTGTGTGCATATCACACCCATCACCCTGTACCAGCTCTGTTGAGACAGGTGGAGTCTGCCAAACACTAAGTGGATCCAGACCAAACCTGAAGCACAGACAGAATCAGTACCGTGCGGAGATGAAAGACAAAGCATTTTTATGTCTTTTTCAGAACAACCAGTTGGAGTGTCTGTGAGCCTGGAACTAATAGAAGCACTGCCATGACATATGGTACAGATTCATGGTCCCCACGGGATGGATGCTACTGACTCTGTGATCCCTTCACCTTTTACGGAGGGGAAAAAAAACAGGTCAGTGTTTTCATTTCATTCACTGAAATATCTCTTGTTTAAATTAATGTCACGTTAACTTACGTGATTGTTACAGCACCTGTGCTGTAAATTCATAAAGTTCATAATTTTTTCCTCAGTCACAAAATCACAATATAGATTCAGTGCCCTAAGTTTAAACATTGTGATTTGCATCTGCATTCATTTCCACAGCTACAGATGTTCACACAGCAGTTACACTGGGGTACAAGTGCTCTGTTACTCCAACATGCTTTTGTAACAGCAGACGGTGGAAATCTATTGCACATGAAATGATTCTCATGCAGGTTTTTTCCCCTCTGCAGGACGACCAGCAGACAAACCGCTACGATTCAACAACGCCCCGTACATCAACACGTTGCTCAACAGGCCACTGGCAGCAGCTCAGACACCATGGGGGTACAGAGAATAGACTGTTAGACACTACCTACATTCTTGACCTTCTCTCTGTGCTCTTCCCTTCCTCCACTCCCTCTTTCTTTCTCTTTATCCTGCCCTCTCCTCAGCTTTCTCCTTCTGTCTGTTTTCTTTCTTTCTTTCACACAGAAAAACACACAAAACACACTGGTCATACTATTTACCTGTAAACTTTACATGCAGAAAGCAGTCATATATGTTTCACTACATTATAGCATTTACAATGGATGACTTTTGATAACATAAGTACAATGTAAGTGATTTCCATTTCACAAAACTTAAGTGTAATACTTCTGAATAGGACAATAGTAGACTATAGAATACTTAAGTACTAAGTGCACTTTGAGAAAATATACCTTTTAATATATCACAGTATACTTCTTAGAACACGAGTGTACATTTGACTCTGTCTCTCCCTCTCTCAGTCTGATCTTGTTATGAAACTGTGTCTGGAATATTAATTGATGTTTGCATTATTTCAAACACAACATCTTGGCAGACGCTGCATTCTATTAACCGAAATGCAACATGTGCACAGACGACAAACTGTTGCAGAGGTTGAGCATGTGAAGTGCTAATAAACCTCTCACAAAGCCGGACGCAAGATTTGGTTCTTGCAATTTCATGAGTAATATTATTCTACAAAAGCTGAACTGACAAATTCAGGTGGTTACATGCAGACACTGTCCTTGTTTTCATGTCATCGTGTATATTAAATATGACTTTGTTGTTAAGCAGAGGCATGGATAAAATGTCATGTTTCTAAATGCTTAACAGTATTAAGTAAAAGGATTTTGAAATAATTTTTGTAACAATCATGGAAAAGTCCAAAAGTTTAACTTTGACTTTAACTTACAGATCATTATCTTGTGTGTATCCCTTTTGTTGTAGTAGTGTAGTGTTTATCTACCTGCATCAAACCACAGCTTCACTATTTGTTGTCAGTTTCACAAGCCCCTGATCATCAGCACCAAACACAGATGAAACTGTGGAAAAACAAAAAAAGGAATATTGTTTGTCTTTGGAAATAACACCCAAATATTGTTAGTACAAAAGAGAACTGTGTATCAGAAGCATTAAATGGTTCAATGTTTGTTGATACAAAATCTAAATCCTCAGTATGATCTTTAAAGGAATACACTCATATTGGAGACATCCACTTGCTGATCATCAGTCATGTTGTGTTATGTAAAAAAAAAAGGATAAAATTAGAACATGTAGATGCTTCAAACATACAAACTACATGTCACTGGGTTTATCTGCAGCACTGTGGAGGAGATTTAACATCTAAAGAAAATGAAAATGTGTCTCTGTACCACAAAAACACAAAACACATAAATTGGTTAATGTGCACACACACACACGCCCACACACACACACACACAGTTAAAACTGGAACAACACTGAACTCAAGGCCTGCAGTAGTGTTACTTGGAGAAGTATTTTTACAGCCTGTAAAAATGCATCAGTCTCGTCTGCTCCTGCTGCCATTTTCTGTTGCTTTTTCTATGTATTCTGTTACTGTGTGCATGTTGGTACAATATATATTCACACAAGGGTCAAATACTCACGCTCTAACCAAAGGAATAATCTCTCAAAAATCAGGTTTGCATTTTTACAGTTGATCAACATTTCCACCACCAGTTCTGTTCACTGCAAAGTTCTCTCATAGTAACAGAATCATGCCAAGAAAATCTGTTGGAGCATCATTGAAATGTGTGTAATGTGTAGAAGTGAAACTAGTCCTCGTAACATGAAACCTGTTATTACTATCACAACAGTTTTCACATTTTCATCATGTGTCTTTTCATTGTTTCATGAATGATAGTGTCTGTATGTGCGCGCGCGCACACACACACACACACACACACACACAGAGAGCAGCCTCAGGGTTGTGCATTTTGTGGTCAGAAACTTCCATCCTGTGTTATTTGATGAAGCGTCACTGAGAACGACTCAGGCCGTTTCCTGTTCTCATGACTCGTCTCCCATCAGAGAAAAGAATCTACTGCATTTCTTATGAATTTAGGTTAAATATATTGTTACTGTGTTGGTCCCAGCAGAGAAACTTAGTGTGACTGCATTAATCTCTAATATGCAGCTTACTCCATCTTCCTGTTGTCTCAGTGAAGAAAATACCAACAAATGAAGATCTGTATATTTCAGTGTGCGTCTTCCTTGATTTGCATTAAATCCACCTCACTGTTGTGCCAAGCTCAAGTCTCCCTCTTCAGTGTTTTGCACAAAACACAGATCACTCATCTTCTGTTAAACTGGAACCAGACCAAAACATTATCTCCATTTACAGTACAGTACTGTCAAAATAGAAAGTGGAGTGAGTTAACTGACAGAATTTTTATGATAATCATTGAATTGTTGAAGGCATTTATCAAGCAAAGGTGTTAAACGTTCTGTCGAAATGCTTGTCTCTGCATCATGTTCTTCTAGAACATTCCTACTCGTCCAAAATGATGTGAGTTACCTGTGGACATTTGGCAGTCCTCACTCACATATACCTCCTTCTCTGCTGGTTTGTACATCTGCCAGTTCGCTGTCATTAGATCCGACTACATCCCTGCTTTTGTAGACAGTCGTAGAGTAACACACTAGCACTCACTGAAACTTGGATGTGTCCAGAAAACACTGCTGAGACTTCCACCAGTATTTGTCTCCAAAATGTGAACACTCCAGATAAACAGTTTTCACTGCACCTTGGAAAAAAAACTGAACAGAAGAAACATCAAAAATAACTGTTCTGACTGACTGACATTTTTAACACTTTGGACAGTGTCAGCTCCTGACTGTGCATGGCTCTGCCCTTCACAAGAGATTTCTAATAAACTACAGATACCTTCTAAATTCCATAACAGTACCAGCATGGTTATCTTCCACCTTTGAAAAGTTAAAGACTTAAGATGCCCTAGTGCTGTTGCCTCCTCCTCCACAATGTCCTCTGCGTCACCCTTGTCCTATAAAGACGCAGGCAGACACAGAAACTGACCAGAACACAGAGAACCAATGAGACTTATATACATGAGCTAATAGGCAGCAGGTGAAACCAATTAGGGCGGGGCAGACAATCACAAATGGAGGGAAACCAGACAAAGACAGGAAGTAGAACGAGACCTAATACACTGGGGACAAGACTTCATAATAAAACAGGAAATACACAACCAAAGCTCAAACGTCCACAATGAGTTCAAACAACAAACCAAAAGCTTCAGAAAACAGCCACTTTAGGGGCTGATCATGACACAAAGATTAATTTGTTTATTAGTTTTATTACAATGACTTTTATTTCAAAATGTCTTTTTGTCCTTTTTCACACCTTAATGTTACTGTTTCACTTTCTGTTTCGATCAAACTGAAACATTTTCCACTTGTGAACAAAAGAAAATTCCCTTCATTTGTGATTCCTTGTATCTTTGAGTTGTAGGTTCGATTTCTTTTTTCAGCACAACAGTTGATTTTTCAATGTGAAATTCACTTAAACGTGACACAAAAACTGAGAGTCTGAGGCTTTTTTAAAAAATATCCTGTTGAAGTTGTACTGCAGCATTTTAAAGGATCAGTCTTTATACAGACCTCCTGATCTTCTTTGACGTTCTTCTCGGTTTATTGTGAGGAGGCTTAGGTGTCTTCAGCACAGGTATTGACAGACAACAGGTCGTCATGACTACAACACCAGCGTGACCTGACCCTGCTTTCTGGCTGCAGTACACTGGATAAACAGTGGAATCCTCCTCCCTGGCTTTGACCTCAGTCTCCTCATCCTCTCCTCCCCTCAAACACACAGCTTAGCCATATATGATCATTGCAAGCCATGTATCTGTGTATAATACACTCATTGAAGTTTTGTAATTGACCATAATCTTACTCATTTCCTTCTGTTTGAGTCATTGATTACCAACATTTCCCAGAATTCTTTTCAGGCATCCCCAGAGAATATGCCTGGATCTGTGGAATTTATCTGTGGTTGTATGTGTGGGTGAAAAGAACCATAAAGAGGAATCATGGAAGAGCGCATTCTGAGTTGCAGTGCATTCTGGTCTATGGGCTGCCGTACAAAGAAACACTGGTATCTCCACCACTTCAGTAGAGGGTGTGTGTGTGAGTCTTCCTCATGGTTTGTATTCACACGATCCAGCACTGTTTTTAACAGTTTTCTCATGAACACCGAAAATCTGCTTCAAACACAGTGTGGGAAAAAGCCCAGAGAGAAACAACATAAAGACAACTGGAGGGGTTTTACTTAAAACAAACAAACAAACAAACAAAACATAATAATCTATTGAAACATCTTGTGCACAAAATCAGCAAAAGTGCAGGAGCAGTGAGCTCAATGAATCTGTGTCTACATGATATAATAAAGCAATTTCTGCTGGTCTTTTGATTTAAGTGCACGTACACTGACTTGTGTAATCAGAAGCCTGAATAAACAAACATATGCTTCTGTTTGCATGTTTCAGGAAATAACTAACTTGCTCAGGCTCATGGAAAAAAAAAAAAGTTTTAAAATTTTAGGTTTCAGATTTATTGATTTGAGACCACGATCACAGAGCACAAACATGTACAGTACAATAAACACAGAATAATGGAAGGAATGAAGTGAAACAACTTTCTTCAACGCCTCATTTACATGAAACTTATCCAGCTGTGAAAAACAGATGTATAGATGTGGGTGGAAGGTTTATATTCAAGAACAAGCTTTCTTATCTCATTAAAATGTGATTCTGAGCCGACAGATGGTTTTCATTTCAGAAGTTACAGACTCGGATTCGGGAGGTTTGTGTTTCTAACCCTGAAACTTGAGTGACACTCTAATTTACACTTAACTTAACTTACACTTAACTTAACACACACTTTGGAGCTCATACACCAATTCTGAATAAAATCACAAACACCTGAATTTCGACACCTCTATTTAACAGCTGATTTATAAGAAAAAAAAAAGATTTGTGTCTTTCCATGGATTTATTTATTTATTTATTTTTTTTACTTTTGAAGCGAACGTTTTTCGTCCATCAGACAATAATATGCAGAAAATATTTTGTAGTTTTCCCCTTTAGCCCTTATTTAATCCACCAGCTGATGAAGTAGAGCTTCTTATTTATGGAAACAGTGAGGAGGTGTCTTCACACAACACCAACAAGTCCTCGTGCCGGTCACTCAGCGAACCTCAGGGGCTACGATCCTGCTCAGAGAGGTAAGAGAAAGTTCTTGTTTACTATCAACTCACTCCTCGTGCACCTGTGTGATCTGGGTATTTGAAGTAGGAACCTCTGGCCACAAGCTGACTCACCTCCAACCATCACACATTTTGACTGTCAATATGTACTGTAAATATCCAGTTTGTCATTGGTTCCTGTCTTTAGTTTTAATTTACCACCAAAATGTTCTGAATTAATTATAATTCATTTTCAGCTGTTTTAAGAATGGAGCCCATGATTTATTGTAAACAGTAAGACTTAAAAAAGGACATATATAATAAAGATGATTACTCATGTATATTTTCTATAGGGAGAAAGAGTCTCCTCTTAGATGTACTTGGGTAAAAACTTTATTAACAAAACAGAAGGTGGCAAAGCACTGCTCAAACTCACTTCTACAGCACAGAAGCCTACATTAACCTTCTGTCAATAACTAAAAGTGCCACAAGAATAATAATAAACATCCATCAGTTACAGTTAAATATTAAAATAACACAGCCACTCGGATATACTGCATAATATATATATTTACTCTAGAGACCTTTGCAACATTAACAGCATCTACAGGAGGAGGGCAAACTCAGTCATGCTTAGTCTCGTACTGTAGTAGTGCCATCTAGTGCCTTCTCAGCACAATTACAGTAGTAGTACAATCAGAAACAGCAGCCCTAGGGGGTGCAGGAGAAATGAGGGGGCTCAGGACAAAACAGCCACTTCGTACCATTTATGACCTCCAGCAGGTCAAACACCAATTTGCAATACTTACAACCTCCACCATAACAGTTTGGAAATCAGGAAGGGATGAAAAAGTGTAGTAATAGAAGGCAATGGGGTTACAGGAAGTATTTTAAAGGGGGATACCACCCATTTTATGGATTCTAATGCAATTTTTCTTTGCCCCAGGACAGGTCAGTGAGTTCTTCAAAACATATACTTCACTTTATCTTAAAGCCAGAAGCTAATGAACAAGAACACACTCTGTTTGACCACATCCCTGCACAATCTGTCACAAATTTGAAAGTAATTTCTGGCTTCAGGAAAGAAAAGTGCATGTTCAGAAGAATCTACCACACTCACCTGGAGAAATTCAAATTAAGCACACTTTACATCACAGCTCACCATTCTGCATATCAAGCTTTTTTTTTCTTAATATATTTATGTGCATTTTTGTATTTCCTCATTTTCAATATTCCATTAGGTCCATGCATTTGGTATATGAAAATCTATTTAAGAAGAGTTTAGTTGTGTAATGAATTACAGTGAGCATCAATTCTTCATTATCTCCTGTACCTCTTACATTCTCATTAGGTGGTGATTCTTTAATTCATCCACCTGAAATCAGTTTCAAGAGTCTGCAAATTGATTTTCTTACCATATGAAAATGCTTGGAACAGCAGAAGGAAAAACACATTAATATTAAACCCAAAAATATAAATATAACCATAATCGTGTTGCACGCATTCAACAAAATGCACAACAAAATTGGAAAGTGCACCTGATTTGCAATTAAGGAGCTGCAACTTGCAAACATGCCTGTCCTTCAAAATAGGTGGAATTCCTGTTAAAGAGCGATAAGATAAATACAGCTGAGGCACAGTTAGTACTAATGCTAAGATCACAGGTTTACTGTGTGTCACCACTAGCAGCTTGCAGCTGAGTTGGTGTTGCGGGGGTTGATTTTTATTTTTTATTTTTGGGAAGAGTTAGGATCCACTTCCTGCATGACAACAAGTTTTTTTCTCTTTCTAGGCACAGAGGAGGTGCTGCCCCCTGGTGACAGGAGGATAAAACAGTGAGGAGATGACAGGGGCCAGTTGGGGGTGCTGTTCCCTGCCTGTGGGGATCAGAGATGTGGGCTCATAGCTTTGCCTAGGCCACCACCCACTGCAGGATGCTGGTATCTTTCCCGCCAGTTGAGATCAGGTGACTGTCGTCATGCAGGAAGGCAACGTTGGTCACGTGACTGCTGTGGCCACCGTACTCGTGGCTCGGAGCCTGCGGATTTGAGCAGAGGAAGGAAGTGACACACAGAAAAATTATTAAGTAGTCAGATGATATATGGTGAAGGCAGCTGTTCAGATGCTGTACTTAGCATGACGGACACATCTAGAAAAACACTAAACTTTACCATCAACAACATGTAACAGTGTCTATAACACTGGAGCTTTGAGCTGAGAGTGTCTGTAAACTGTGAACAGTTTAACCAAAGAGTGACGTCTCTCTGTACAACTTATATGTTTTATATATATATGTGTGTACAGTTTTTAGAAGAAAAAGGAGAAGAGATTAGTTTCTTTTCTTTCCTAATCCATAAATCATCTCAACCTTTCACTCTTCTAAAGACAAACTTTAGTTTCAAACCAATGTACACTCTGTTTTTAGTGAAATATAACTGTTACTTGTTTTTGGTTTTGGCCACCATGTGTGTGTGTGTGTGTGTGTGTGTAAAACTGTTTAGACGTGTTAATTCTAAGTGCTTAAAACAACACTAACATGTTGTAACTATTTGCAGCTTCTGAGTTCCTGTGCTAATGGCAGCCAACTTGTCTGAACGGACAATTAAGTTTACAGCTCCAGTTTAAATGGCTTTAGCCGAAAACACGAACTTATTTAAAAAAAAAAAAAAAAAAAAAAAAAAAGCCTTGACGTGTTTGTGTGCACAACATAAACACCTGGTAGAAATTGAGTGTATTACTGGTCTGGTGGTGATACCACACTGAAAGTCTTGTGGTTGGGTGTTTTGTTATTTCTGCTGAGCTTTCATTGTGTTTCACAGTGTTCATTAACACTTAATAACAATGTGGGCAGAGAAGAACAGCGTGGTTGCTCAGCTCTGGAAGCGTGAGCAGTTGACGTCTGTGCAGGACGGAGCAAATTTTAAAAAACAGCTGAGGGATGAAGTTGGACAGCGTCGGGTCATAAAAGTTTATACAGACACACAAACACTCAGTAACTCTCAGTGAACATGACTGACCCTTGGTTGAGAACAGGGGAAGGAGAACAAGTGCACTTTGCCAAAGTCATCAGCAGAGGCCAGCAATGATCCGCCATGCGACCTGCACACAGCGTTGATGTCTGTGCCGTCTGCGCCATCTGGCCAAATTCCTGAGAGAGAGAGAGAGAGAGAGAGAGAGAGAGAGAGAGAGAGAGAGAGAGAGAGAGAGAGAGAGAGAGAAGGATTGTTAGTCAAAGGGTGAGAAAAACATGTGCAGAGGTTTGTTCGGAGGTTTGAATGGACAGTATGGACACATCTCCACCAACAGAACTGACAAGTCAAAAATTAAGACAGTAAATAAAACCGTGATCCAAACAGCCATGGGTGGATACTCCATCCAGAGAAAGCTGGGCTCTTTTCAGGTTGGCGGACATTACAAAATACCAAAGTGTTAAAATTTAAAAAATTCTGAAGAGTTCTTGTTGCTGTTTAGAGCCATCATCTTGTTTGGTGCAGCTTTTTCTGTTAATTTCTCTAAGCATCTGCCAACTAACCCTAAAGTGCACAGTTACATAAAACTACATGAATGTGATAATTGACCTGTTGACACTTTGGATCAGCTTCTATATCTCAGGTGGGCACACGAGCTTCAGGTGTGATGGATAAAAAAACATCATGAGTTTTATTGACCTACCGAAGGTACTGAAGGCCAGAGTGCAGGTGTAAGTGGCCCACTCCAGGTTGCGCACCGTGTCCATGTTGGTCACATGTTTACCACTGGATGCCTCCCCTAAACAAAATAAACAAAACAAACTTTCATCATGCTCTATCATGTGTGCAAGGAGGCAAGATGTTGCTTTAACACGAGTTATTTGAGTTTAGAAAATTAAAGGATAAGGTACAGGTGAACTTGAACAGAGACAAGAGGGAGAACCTACAGAAGAGGATCTCGTAGTCTCCTGAGTTGGTGACGAGGTACTGGCTGTCTGTCGACCAGTCCAGGTGGGTGACGAAGCTGGAGTGGCCCTGGGGAAGGAGGAGATGCACAGAGCATGAGGATTTCATTCCAAACACTACATTTTGGAGAAAATGTGACTGAAATGTCTGTTAAAACTGTGAAATTGGAAGAAGAAGTTTTTGGGGTAAACTTTTATTTCATACTAAAAGTAAAAGTGTTATTGGGCGACTCATCTTTCAGCTTCAGTTATGTCATAGAATCAGCCATGAGGAACCTTAGAGGCCAAAAAAAACACTGCTGCTGCTACTGCTTTAAATAAATATTTTTTTCCCAGACAACTGACTTATGACTTCTTAAAAACTGTAGTTATTTTAGGAATGTATACTTACAGTGCATTTCCCCACACGACTGTACTTTCGGCCGTTCTCCGTCACAGCATAGATGTAAACAAAGTTGTCATGTGAAGCGACAGCCAGGAAGTTACCATCTAAAGGCACAAGATTGACAGAGTGAACAGTGCTACTGACAGAGATTATACAGCACTGAAACATGACAGTTGCTGCATCATCATGTCGAGTGTTTCTGTTTTATGGATTTGTCTCGGTGATGTTTTACCTGGAGAGTACTTGACGTTGGAAATGATCTCGTTGCCGTCAGTGTGCACAGAAACAAGATCCCGGGTGTCGGTGTCCAGCACCAACCACCTGTAACATACATATACCTGTCACCTGTTTCGTCCAAACAACGGTCGAGAACCCAAAGATATTTACACTCAAGCAAATCCTCACATTTGAGGAGGTGGACACAGTAAATGTCAGAATTACTCAGTTATTGTTGTCCATTGTCTTTTGATCAACAAATAAATAAATAGACTGACTAACTCTTTCAGAACTGACCTAATGTAAGGTGAAAAACACTTTTTCAGAAAATGAAAAAGAATCTGCACGACATGTTTTTTAACAACAAATTCATTAGTAAATGTATAAATATGACAACCGTCAGAGTAGCTGTCATAACTACATATTGCACACTGATGTACTTGAATTTTATATTACACACAACTTTATTTAATATATTTCTTTATAGACTACCTTAAACGGAGACCTCCTACCTCATTAGTTATTATTTTCATTTTTAACTGACAGAGGAACAAACCACCGAGTCTAACTGTAAATTTAATGATTATTGCTTTAAGTAATGGATCCGTTATCATCTTGTATAATAGTTTTTCCATGGGCTGTAAATGTTGTGTCAGTGTTTAGTTCCTGAACTGTAACGACAAAATGTCTCAGACAGTTGAGAAGCCGACCTTCCAGTCATGGTCCCTACGGCCAGAACAGCCCCGCTGGGATGGAAACCGGCAGATCGACCTGGATCCTGGAGCACGGGGGGGCAGAGAAGAGGATCAGTTGGTTTATTTAGTTTACGACTCTTATCATATATAAGATAGATGCGTCTGATCGTCTTTTTTGATTACATCCTTTGTTAAGAGTCATTTGATGTCAAATGTTAAATGCTTCAGAAAAAAAATCTTCATCCTACTCCTCCTCACGTCAATAGTCTTGCTCCAGAGGGGCTGATGGGAGTTGGTGTCCCAGAGGTGAACCTGTTTGTCCTGGGAGCAGGTGACGAACTGCTCCATGGAGGGGTGAACATCCAGACCCCACAGCTCATCTGTGTGACCCTGTAACGCATCACGTCTTATTATTCAATACATCCCGAGACGGCATCGTTACTAGCATCTACACAGTCTGTAAGACAAATGCAAGTGCTCTTACTATACCAGGAACAGGTAAATTGTGTGTGTGTGTGTGTGTGTGTGTGTACCTGTACAACAGGAGTTAACATATCAGGGAAGGCAGCTCTGATGATGGCGTTCTTGGTGGTTCCAACAAAGAGCTCTCCTGGTTTTCCTTCAGCCAGAGCCCGAACAGGACCGAATGACTCCCCCACCTGGACACACACAGCACAGCTCAAAGAAAACTCACAAAAAGGAAGACTTCCTGTTCAGGATTCTCCTGTCATTGTGCTTTTTACACACAGGACAGTCCAGCACTCTAACCTCCATCTCAGCCTGTTTTCTGTAGTCATGGCCCCACAGCACCACCTTGCGATCTTTCCCTCCTCCAGACACCATGGTGCCATTCTTCAGGACACATACAGAGAAGATCCCGCCCTCGTGAGCCCCTGACACCACGTGGCTGATCCGATTACCACCTGTCCATCAGAACACAAACAGAAGACACCCGCCTCTGTTGGATTCTTTTTGATGTCAAGATTTTAAATTTGTAAGAAAAACTAATGAAGACTGTACATGTAAATCACTTGATGAACCCAGAGAACATCTTTCCACCTGTGTTTCAGTGTTATGATGGAATTAATGACCTGCTCCAAAAATAAAACTGCCTTTAGTGGCTAATTAGCACAACATGTTTTGTGGCTACCTTTTAGTAGTGATCCAGAAGTGGAAAATTGGTTTTATTTTCCTGTATCTTTACAAGCTGCTTTGCAAAAATCCAATCATGTTTTTACATGAAAATCATGGAAAATGGTGCATTTTCATACCACAGTGAGCAGACAGGCTCATTTGGAAATTTAATCTCTAAACATAAAAAAACAATATACAAAAGTCGGAATCATGATTCATGTAGATTTTACCTTTGGCCCAGACATAGATGTTTCCACTTGAGTCTCCTGTAATGGCATCTCCATTCTCAGCAAACGCCACACACAAAACATACTTTGGTTTCTCATGTTTCTAAAAAGAGGGAGAGAGTGAGAGAGGATAGGATTTACTGAGAGGCTGTTGCAGACTAGACTGTGTTTGTTTTTGGCTGTACTTCATGAAATAACAACTAAGTGTATTTTTCACCACAACGGGTTTTAATAAGATTAATTTTAGGGAGAAAGGTGTCTTGTATTTTTGGAGCACAGAGCAGCTGTTATTGTGGCCGTACTTCGAACAGGCCCTGTCTCTTGGTCAGAGTGTTTCCCTCCATCGTCCAGAAGTTGATGTGAGATTTTCCACAGGTGACAATCAGGTTGGCGTCCATGGGATGAAACACGGCGGCCAGTACAGAGTCATTGGAGCACTACAGAGACAGGAGGCATGAGATGAAAACATAAATCTCTACTAGATTCATTCATTGTCAATAAATCAATACATATCAATAAAGATGCAGCTCTATAAATGTGATCAGCTCTATAAATGTACCTTGACATCAGCCAGCTGCTTCTCCTTCTGCCAGTTCCAGACTGACAGGATATGATCGTTGGCATCGTCCACTGCACAGAGGAAGGTGCCTCCGTTCTGCAAAAAACATTTATTGAAAAATTTATTAAAACTAGAACTTGTGTAAATCACCGGTCAGTACTTGTTTGAACGCTGCTCAGCGTCAAGCCGCCAGTGAACTCTACAGGATGTGAAGCTGCTTACCGACTTGGAGAAAGCCACACATGTGACTGCTCTGTCAAACACTCCCATCCCGATCACATGGAGCGTGTTGAGACTCACAGAATCCCAAACACGAACATGAGGAGCTAGCAGCTGCACAGAGAGGTGACAGTGGCTAGATCAGACAACAACACTGAGCCGGACAAACTAATCTGACACACAGAACTGAAAGAGTTAAACTAAAAACTAAAACACACACAAAAGAAGAACTTTCCTTTAAAAGTCTTTTCTCTATGCAAAATTATTAAACTCCTTACTGCTAATGCTAAAGCATTTTACATCATATAAAACACTGCAAGAAAAAGAAAAACACTTGTTATCAAATTTTTTTCTTACATTTTCTTAACCATTAGACTTTAAATATGATTTAAAGTAAAACTGAATCTCTGTGTAGCAGTGAAGAAAACACTGAAACTCTGTAGGAGGGAGTGTGGTTTTCACTGTACCTTTCCATCTTTAGTGTTTCCAGCCACTTGCCCCGTTGCTATGGTAACCATATCAGGATGCACACTCAGGCTAAGAAGAGAAAATGTAAATTACTGCTTCACTTTCATTTTTTTTCCCACTGATTTCTTGTATCTGATTTCACTCAGATACAAGCTCAAGGCAAGTGAACACACCACTTTGAAAATGTCGTCACAGCCGGAGACATTTCTGGGATTTGACATCATTTGCTGCAGTTTTATTTACATAAAACTGCAGCAAATAGATAAGGGTGTTCAATTAAAAACTTCCAGCGTTTATTTGAATTGTAAATCATATTGTCTTCAGTCTATCAGTTTGTGTTTCTACAATAAGAAAAGAACATAAAGTAGTTAACACAGGATCCTTTTTATAGCCAGAGGAGACCACAATTGTTTCCCTGTAGAGATGAGTAGCTTTCCCAGCATGCCCTGGAGGGATTCAGTTTGTTTATATCCCAGAGCCTCCAGTCACAGAGCTCATTCAGGATGTCGTCTAGTGCTCATTAAGTAAACCAACACTCACATTAATGATAAACACAGGCAGCTGTATGAAGCTGTCAGTGGCGTGTTACACAGAAACGAGGACAATACGAGAAACTGAATCTGAGCAGTTTGAAACTTTTCTCTCTTTTGTGGTTGTCTGACTGTTGGAGTTCACGAGGAGGCTTCTGATGAACCTGTCTGCTGTGAAATATGCGAGCTTCAGGTTTGACTGTATAACAGAAGAACTGAAAGAAGTCTTTATACTTCAAAAATACCACCAAAAAACAACAAATACATCATCTGTAACTTCTCTGTTTAAACAAATGTCCTGCAAACACATTGTGTGATGGTTAATCTTTCAGCAAGGCTTAAGCTCAAAGTTAGTATGAGTTCATGCACAAACAAACCCAGGTAAATGGGAGAAACCAAGTGTTTCACATGTATCAATGTACATGTAGCAATATATATAATATAGCATATACACGTATGATCAAAAACTCGGAGCCTGCTCTTTTCTCACCATTTGACATCATCGTTGTGGCCCAGGTAGTGTCTCTGCTGCTGCTCCTCAGTGTTGTACAGCACCACCACAGAGGCATTGAAGTAGACGATCTCACCTGTGGGCAGCAGGTAGAGGTTGGAGCGGCAGTCACGACCGCGATAGCCGTACCTGGTCCACAGTTAAGTTAGGGAACAAGACAGGTGAAGCTGGACCGGACCACCAAGAAAGAGCACATAATGTTCTTATTTTAGATGTTGGCTGAAGTTTATTCTCCCAGAATAAAGACTTTACAAAACACTTGTGAAAACAAGCGGAAAAATCAAATATTCTATGACCCAAATTTTACATTTTAAATGAACTGGATTTCTATTTAGATTTGAAGTTTTTTTAATTTATCCATCCATTGACCAGTCAATTGATTTTCCTTTGATCCTAAAACAAATAACTCATCTCATTCATTATTCATCATCCACAGTTCATTCACTCAGTTCTGATCCATCACAGAAACTGTTAGTCGGTCTCAGTTTCCCTCTGCCAGTTTGAAGGATACACCCACTGCAGTTTGAGCTTGTGGTCAGGGAGCGCCACCTTGTGGTCGAGGCTGTAGCTCTCCCTCTGCTGGTCAGGGATGTGCATGGTGACAGGACGACCTCGGAGGAACATCCTCACATAGCTGTCCTCTGGAGGGAAAAAGAGAGGGAAGAAAACAAAAGATATGGAAATGTGAATGGAGAGAAAGGAACAGAAAAACAAAAGATTCAGATAAAGATAGAGAAGGAGCTCTTTCATTCTAATGGATATTCAGTATTTCTTATGAGAAATCTGATTGTTCAAAGTGATAGTAAATAAAAGACCTACATACAAATACAAATTCTTACCTGCATTGAAGGTGCATTCTTTGGATTTGCTAAAACAAAACAAAAAAAAAGGAATATTAATGAAATGTCTCGTGAAGCTTGATGTGCATCTTAAAATGATTCAGAGTCTGTTCTCCATAACGGGAACATATCAGATGTAAGAAGTTGTTTTGTGCCAGAAAGTACATCAAAGAATACACACAGTATATATTAGTATTTAGTAAAGCTCCTGAGACTTTGTTCCATAACAGCAAGCCTTCTTATACAATTCTGAATTACCTACTCTTTGTTCTACATCCTGCAAATCTCACCGCCCAGTTTCACAACAACAGTGATGTCTATGGAAGAGCTGCAGAGCTCACGCACGCCATGCATCATAAAATCAAAAGAGATGGAGGCCAGTTTTTATCCTCCTGAGACGACACACTCGAGAGGCGGGATTAAGGCCCCCGGTACTTGGAAATATTGTTTTACATGTTAACCGAATGTTCAGCATTCGCTAGTGTCACCAGGTGTCACACAGATAAGATAAATGTGTCTACATGACAAAGTTGGAGAACAACATTAAATTTAAAATGACAGCCACTGATTCAGCCTCTTTGTCAAAATGTCACTCTGCCTCAAGCTGCCTCATCAGTTTGCAGCAGCTGAGCTATAGCTGCAGCTGTTCCTGAATCAGCTGTCAGTCCACCAATCAGAACTGCCCGCTGAGCATTTTCAGTACATGCTGACCACTCAGCCTAACCTGTCAGGATGCTGTCAACCAATCAGATTATCAGGATGCTGAGGTGCTGCCTCAGCTGACAGGTGGATGCTGCCATGGCAACAGCAGTAAAAGTAAGGCTTGATAAGATAAAAGGGTAAAAGTGTCTTCCTGCTCAGCAGCAGGCGAGTCTGGAACGATGTGTTTGACTTTCCTGAGTGTTCCTGTAGAAGAACAATCGGAGGAAGCGTGGAGAGAAAACAACACAGCAGCAGGATACACACTCTTCTACTGCATGCAGATTTATTCTAATATTAAATTAAAGGCAGAGCAAAAAACAGGTGTCTGTTCTCTGAGGAAAACTGCTGTGGACTTAGGAGACTTAGGTGCATTGGACAAAAAAAACAGAAACAAAAAGGAAAAAACATCCACAAGATGCAAACGGAAAAAAAGTTTTTCTTGTGCAGTGATAATGTTTGATTGTTAACAACAAAGTTCCACAGGACACCTTTAAGAACCAGGATGAGCCATGTGTGTTTACTTCTCCTAACATTTGTTTAATGGGGAGTTAACTGGAAAGGCTGCACAGCACTAAGACTCTCAGTGTCTTTCTGAGCTGGTCAGGTCATGTCAACTGAAATGTTTTTTTATAAAGGTCTTTTTTTTTTTTCTCCTCATGAAGCAGGTCAGCCACAATGTGTGGTACAGATCAACAAAGGATACGGGTAAAAAGAAAGAGAACAGAAATCAATCATGAAAATGAGATCAGAGCATGTGCGTGTTTTAACGCATCTGAGGAAGATTAAAAGACGGACCACAGAGTAAACAGGCGACAGATCTGAGCACCTGACTGGTGTCTGTTGTGTCTCTGGGCAGCTGGAGGCGGCCAGGCAGGGTGTTGGCTCTGTAAAATACCACATAAAGGCCTGTTTGTTCTGTGTGTGAGTGTGTGTGTGTGTGTGTGTGTGCGCATGTGTGTGTTTGGTCTGCCAGTAAGATGGGGCGTGGCCTGGTTCTAGCCAATGAGGGAAAAAGATTGATCCAGAGCCAGTAATTAGTGCAAGGCATGCTGGGTAACTGGCAGACGGACAGGGCAAATAACTGTGGATCTAAAACCCATGTGGCTGCAGTCCTTGTCCCCAGGTTTCCAGGGAGAGGGGAATGCACAAACACACCACTCATTAACATCTAATGCTGAGTGTATTGTTGGCATTTTCTGCCTGCCTGCACTCTGAGAACACCATGGGTTGTTGTATGAACCAGATGGGACTAATGAGCAGTGTAGACCTGTCAGGGTTTCTCTGAGAAACGCTGCATCATGTCAGTTTTGTGGAACTCTTTGAGGAGACCTTCCTTAAAGTTTACTTGAATCTCAAGCTTCACCAAAAGTTTCCAACCTCTTCCCGTCAGGTTAATAAATTAAAGATATTCGCTGCACAGAGATCTGATCCAACAAACAGATACAGCAAAAAAAAAAAAAAAAAAAGAGAACATAGCACCCATTCTGCAGCACTTTAATATGTTCCCAGTCTTCTGACTTGAAATGTGTCAGAGCTCATTTCAAATTCAGAATCTGCCGCTGCTCACTGTCCTTATCTAAACCACTCACTCCTGACTGGTTTTGAGAATTTCTGAGTTACAGCAATTGGACAATTTTGTCCAAACTTACACTTAGTACAAGAATAAATTTGTCTTAAATTACATGATATTATTAAAAGAGATTTCTCATCATTGTATTTCATAGGAGGGGAGTGTTTCATACGGCTGGGAGAGACTGCAGCGATCACAGTGATGCAGGCAGAGAGAAGATGGTTTGAAGGATGGGTCATAAGCCGCTGAACAGTGGGAGTGATGGGAATTCATTCCCTGGTCCATTATGACTGAAGTACTGCAGTGGTTCAGCTAATGGACACAAACCCATCTAAACATCTTCACTCAACCCAAAAAAATAAAAAATAAAATAAAAAAAATACACAAAGAGACTGAAGTTTGATCCATTCACACATCACAACAGACAATGGCAACAGACACGTTAGACAAAATAATTAGATTAGACAAAAGGAAAAGATCTTAATCTTTTCATCATAATGCAGATTGTTTGATCGTTTCCTTTGTCAGAACTTGCATCGTCTCAACTGGACTGAGGGAAAGTTATTTAGTAGTTGTAGTAGTAGTAGTACTTTACAATTGTAAGTGTACATTTGAGGTTGCTTTAAATTTTCTGTCTAAAAGGAAATGGATCAGATTTCTTTGTGGATCAAAGGTTTCTATCCCAAACACAAAGGAGAGAGATAGATCGAGTGAACATGATACACATCTTTTCCTTATTCCTTATATTTGCATAAATTCACACCTGTACGGTAAAATTCAACTTTGTACAATGCCCTAAGATTTAAAAGGTTAACTTTAAATTTCCCGGATATCAGGCGGCATGAAAGGCAGTCACAGTGGTGTTAAACTGGTTTATTGTGGCAAAACCTGATTTTAGTGGTGCAAAATGCTTCTGCAACCAGAGAGAGACATGGTCAATATGTTTGTTACATTTTAAACAGTAGGTCCAATCAATGCTATCAGTGTTTCTGCATGCTGAGCAACACTGACAATCCTAATATCAGTTTCACAGCTGCCTCATCCGCCGGTCTGTGCCCAAAATGCTGCACAATGTTCATATAGAAATATCTCTGCTGCGGTTTGTGTGGACTCTCAGTTGGAAGCAGCTCTACATGTTCAGAAATTAATTTATTCATTAGATTCCCTTTGGAAAACTTTCAAATTTATGTTAATCAAGGTACATATGTGTATCACCCAAGTCAGGACATGAAGGAAATGAAACTGCAGTAGGTGATGAGATGTGGTTTGTAGAACCTGAACATGTGAGATTTTCTCACTGTCTTTGTGAATTTCAGGGACAGAACTGCTGAGCACAGTGTCACTTCACATTCACTTGTCACATCCATGAGTGTGTTTCATAACTGAGCAGAACTGTGACATGTTTGTTTGTTCCCACCATCATTATAGGCACAAAGACAAAAGAGCCACTGATGACACACAAAAATAAATTCTCCTCAGCATGTGTGTGACATAATGAGAGACTTCTCATTTAAGAAAAGGCACCACATTTAGGAAACACTTCATTACTGTTTCTATAAAAGTCAGACGTCATTTTTCTAAGCAGACAAACCGGGATTAATTCATCACCCCAGGGCTTTCTGACACAGCAGCAGGTTTCACAGGAATACTCTTTTTCCCTCCTGTTTGAACTACACAATTAAACTCTGACTAATTCTGCTCAAAATTACATAAGTTAGTTTTTTTGCCAGTTTTCATCAGACCTGGTTCTTGCCATTTGATCTGTGGTCCACAAACACATATGGCTATTGTTTCCACTGTATTCATGTTACTATGCTGCAGCCCCTCCCCACAGCCCCGCAGACAGGGACACCTACTGCAACAAACAGTTTGCGTGACAACAGACAAATCATAAAACAACACAACTTCCTCAGGCGGTTGTGAAACCAGACCAAAGCAAAAATAATCCAAAACCTTAGATGGTGAAGCCAACCAAACAACACTGTGCTTCATTGTGTAATCTGTAATCTATTCAAATAGTAGTTAAACAACAAATGAGACACTGGATGGGTGCAAAACAACAAACTACTTTATCTGAAATTCATCCAACTGCTTCACATGCACTTTGAAATTTGCTGTTAGCATCTGGTCATCCAAAGACTAAAGTTTCTTCACAAAATACAAATATTTACTCCATTGTATTTTCTATGAATCAGTCAGAGCATAAGAGTTCTCCCCACAGTCTCTCACTGTATTTATCAATCTTTGATTATCTACTGTAAAGCAGGTATTTACCTGGAAGATTTCTTCATGTCTGCGAGCTTTCCGTTACAGTACCAGTCAACAGCAGTGAGAAGTCAGAGCGGCTCCTGTCCTGACCAACAGCCACAGCAACACACCAACTTCCTCCTTCACTCAGCAAACTTTTAGCTCTGCCTGAGGAGGCCGCATCATCCAATCAAAATGCATTTCCTGACTGTGCAGACCCACCCCCTCTGCCTGGTTAACCACACCCTCTCCCCCTTTACCAAGAACTGCTGGAAATCTGATCTCTCAGCAGAAAGAGGAGAGGGAAGGAAAGGAAAAGAAAGGAAAGGAAAGGAAAGGAAAGGAAAGGGTGAAAGCAGTTAGTGAGAGAGAAGAACACAACAGAATGGAAAAATAGTCCAAAAGATGAAAAATGGGGAAAAAAGAGATTCCATACAAAGAAAGAATGAAAAGAAAAACAAAAGCAATGAAAAGGGTGTGAGTGACTACAGTTTGTACAACCTCAGATAAACTTCTTCTGAGTTTGTTTGCTGATGACAGGTGACCCACGCGTTGTGTTCACTTGGATACTTCACTGTCCCTCAGGCTCACAGCTCTGGCATCGCACAGACCAACAGGCCGTTAACTGTTCAACATAACTCATGGTGACATCTGAGAGTAACTGCAGGCCAAAAGGAAGTGCTGACTGTGGCAGTCTAACGGCCACACATGATGATGGGACACATTGCATGACACTGCTGCTGCTGCTGCTGCTGATGATGATGATGATGATGATGTGCAGAATCCCACACTGAAGGCTTTTATTGTGAAATACCTTCATCAAAATCAGATGAAGATGCTGATCAACATTAGGGGCTGGTTCCATTTAAAATAAACTACACTCTTTTCTACTGCTCGATCTTTCCACTTTCTATACCTGCTTATCAGGTTGGCCAGAGCCTATCCCAGCATGCATTTGGAGGGAGACATGCCACACCTATCACCAGCTTGAACATGTTCAGTGCTCTGATATCTACAATCAAATCAAAATGAAGTCCCTCCACCTCCTGACAAACAGTTTAAGCCGTGATCTGCAGCCATAATCAGAATCAGGAACAAACAGTAACAAGAGCAAATTTTTCTTTCTGCCACTGACTGTCACACACTTTGTTCAGACTGACTGAGCGAACTGATTGATCTCGTCTGTCTGTCCTTCAGAGAGGTAAGACAGCTCATTACAACAATCTGAGGTGACCCAGTGAACTCCTCCACAGCCCTGCTGACCCCCGGTACACAGACTGAGCTTGTAAGAGAGATTTTCATGGCAACACTGGAAACAGTATTATGTTTTCTCTGTTACTGAACATCTGTCTTTGCGCAAAATACAACTGATAGGTGTTTTATTTATTGATTGACTAATTTTTTGAAAATGATACAGTAATGAAAATGCCCCTTCTATTAGGAGCTGTTGATAGATTTAGAAATACAGTGTATATTTTATGAGATACACCATCCAGCAGGGAAATCTGTTACCTTTTGCCACCGGAGGAGCTGCTGGAGGAGGTGGTTCGACTCCGACTCTCTGCTCCCACCTCTCTTCTCACCAGGGTGAGACGCTCTGTGGACATGCTTTTCCTAAAGGAGGAGAGAAAGGTATCATCATTTTTCCTTCCTTAACATTTACTCTTCAAGGCCACTGTTAAAAATAAATTCACACTTTATTTACCCGTTTAGGACAGGCTCATTTAAATGAAAACAAGGAAGCAAACGTAAAAATGCACAGTGGTTACTCTCCAATGTTTTTAATGAGGCTTCATCACACCAAAACCTTGAGTGATGCTGCCCATTTGCTGCCAATCAAGTAAAAGTTGTGTCACTCTTTAACTGCAGACACTACTGTTCTTAGAGTGCTGGTCATCACCGACACTAGTTTTCTACCCGCTACCTTTAATTTAACCATCAACTCGTCCAAATGCATGTAAAGTGCAAATGCAAGAATATTAAGAACCTTTTGAGAGTGCACAAATTAGTCTGAGGCAGAGTTTGCCTTTCTTAAATGTACCTCTTAATGGACTGCAGCACTTCTTTTTTAGGAGACGAAGGGGAGGAAAGGAGGCGCTTCTGTTGAACGTAGCCATTACTTAGAGGTCTGGAGGGAAGAGCCTGCAGAAGCTGACGCACTGAAAGGCAAAAAAAAACCAAACAAAAAGAAAAAAACCTATCATTAGGTTCATCAAAAGAAAAATCAACAGAGGATGATAACAATTTCACAAACAATTTATGCACAGCTCAATGTCAAAACTGATTCATAGATTGTTCCTTGCTGTATGTGAGGTAGTGTTGTCCTCGAGTGAATGTGCAGTGAAAGTAGACTGCTGCGTTTCTAAATCCATATCATCAGGGAAATTCTTAAAGATGGTCTTTACTTGACGACACTCGCTTTTGCATCCTGCATGGCCACCAACAGCTTGTTTGGTGGAATTGTTTCCATTCAGTTGAAAGGCTTTTTTTGAAAGTCTTACTCACCTTTGGTAGGCGGTGCTGAAGCTGTGGTGGCCAGAGGTCTTCTCCCAGCAGCATGGACACCTCCTGGTTGCATCACCAGGCTCTGCTCCTCGCAGTAGCCCAGTCGGCGCAGGGCATCAGCCAGAGCCGCCTTCAACAGCTGGATCTCGTCTTCCTGCAGCTGTAGCCTCTGCTCTAGGTGGGAAACCCGGTCCTCCATGTCCATGTTACTGGTGGCCGACACTGTGTCATCTGGACAGGAAGCATGTGAGGAGAGAGGGTTTTAGTTTGACTGAATATTAAAGATCATAATGCAGTTTACATGAAACCACACTGGGCAGGTCACTTGAGGAGCGGCAACAACACTGTTCATTTTACTGCTGTTCATTCTAAGTATATACACACTGCGGTGATCACAACTTAGTACCAGTGCACAATCCAGTTCACCAGTTCTGAAGGGTCTTAGGTTAAACTGCATCACATCCTGTGGTTGTCAAGTACAACACTGAAAAAAGTCAGTACATTAATCCTATAAACATCAGCACAGTTCAGCCCACTATGTTGGCTACAAAATGAAGATTAACAACCTGAGATTGTGAAGCTGCTGCTTGATATTTGAATATTTAAATGTGTTTATTTGGATTTAAACACAAAAAGCTGCTTCAGGTGAGCGTTATGGATATCTACATCTGCTGCTGCTGCTTTGTCAACCAATGGTTTTGAGTTTCTCAGGGGGATAAGATCAGGAAACTTCACTGGTTTTAATAATTTAGACTGTGTGTGAGTGTGAGTCAGAGAGAAAGAGACGGAAAACAACACCAGGCTGTGTGGTTGTTTTGTTTGGACAGTGTGGGAGAGAAAGAGGGATGGAGAGAAGAGATGAGAGAGGAGAGAAACAAAGCTTTGTGTTCTTCATCAAATTCCTGTGCATTAAGATTTAAAGGTTGTGCTATGGAGAAATCTTTGGATTGGCAAGTTTCTATTTTGTTTGTGTTGTTTGTACCATGTTGTTTGCATCAGTGTTCCTGCCAGAGCGCAGCCATGCAAATGCAAGAAAAAGACTATCAGCTGACCTAAAGATGGATGTCAATGAGTCAGGTTTGAAATTATTTTTTTAAAAACAGTTTTTGCAAATGTTTTATGATGAAAGAAAAGATGAATATTCATGACAGAAACTCTACTGCACAATATTTTTTTAAACAGCACGTGTTTACATACAGTCGTCAACAAAACGTGATGTCTGCTCTCACATATGCTGTGTATTTGCTTTTGTTTCTCAAATTATTTTCTGCAAAATTTTACAATATAATGACAGATGATTACAGTCACTTTGTTTTAACTGGTGCATTTCAACAGGCAAAATGGCCAAAGAGAGAAGTAAAAAGAAGTCATGTAGCTCCTTTAATCACATTGTCTTTCTATGGACTTGTGATGCTGTGAAAGTGACGCTGCTGATTCCAGCCGCCTCACACCCGTCCCCCGTTCCTCTGCCTTTATTCCTCTCATCCTGAACTCTTTCCAGCCTAATCGTCCTCCAGCCCCACCACCGGCCAGATTATCAAAGGCAAAATGCACAGTGCAGATTATTAATCTGAGGCTCACATTAACAGATTACAACCTGATAAAGTCAAAAACAAGTTTCTGGTTGGACGGAGCATCTTGTGTCCTAAATTTTAAACCCTATCTGCTCCATGTTATAAAGCCTGATCTGCAACAAACCGTGTCCTCATGTTCAGAAATACAGAGAGAGTTACACCAGTCAGTGCACAGCTATCTGTCTCTCTACTCTTTGTGTCATGTCATGGTGAGATGGAGGTTCCTTCTCAACCAGAGTTACAAAAATTAAGAATCCTTCAATTAAATGTTATTTAGACATGTTTATTATATTTGTGTCAATTAATTCTTCCTTCAAAAGCCAGAAGTATCTCAGAGGTGAGATGACAAACCTGCCTTAAAAACTTCTTTTACAGCTCAGTCAGGTGTTTCTGAGAGGTTTGTACACTCAGTGCTCACTATTTTGTTTATGAAAAACACCAAATTTAACAGGATTTAAACTAGTCATAAAAAGGGTACAGATATCAAATATCCCTGTTAAATGACATAATACCTCAACAAGACAGTGTCTCAAGTCGCAAGAAAGATAAAACATATATTTTGGCTCAAAAAACAACAAAAAAACCCCACAAATAAACACTAAAATACCAAACGACAATAAAATGATAATCTACCATGAACTTCCTTCCTTGTCCTTGTTATTTTTAATGCAAAGGTCACGTTCATCATGTGCACACCATTCAGGGCTTTGAGCAACAACAGTTTAAAGTATTAACTTTAAACTTAGCAGTAAAATAACATGGCACTTCCAAAAGGGATTTTTATGGTGAGACTGCTTCAGCAGGCAGTACAGTCCTCCCAGCATGCATCACTTCAGTGCCACAAGCTGAGCTGAGGGACACAGGGAGTACTGTTACTGTTACTGTATCACATCTCACAGGCAAATGAAACAGGAAGGGGCCACAGGGAAATCAAGCTTCAGATTTACATAGAGAAATCAAACTCAGGGGAGATTTGCATGGCAGGACTGCCTAGTGGACCAGCTGCGTAATGTCAGATTAACTCAGGCCTTTATCTTGGTTTCTCTTCTTTAATTTCTCCATTGTTCTGCTAAATTATCATATTTGTGATTGGGCTGTCTTATCCAAATTACATTAGCCTTTTGTGAAATTATAGAAATTAGCCAGCTTTGTGATCAAGCACCAAAAATGGAGGTTGGGCTCTGGCTGCTGGCTTCAGATACTGAGGGAAAAAAAAACATTTTAATTTGATTGTTACATTTCTGCCTTTTACACATCTAAATGATTCAATGAATGCATTTTTAATACAATTCAAAAATGGTATTGTATACAATACCAGGATTACAACTGAAATGGAGGGCTACATCTTCCTTTTTAAAGCAGCTGCCAAGCTTGTAAAAGCCTTCAATTAGTCTTCATTATGTGTCACTGAAACGTGAAAATTTAAACTTGGACAGTGTAAATGATTAATGGAAAGCCAATTTCCATCAAAGTGTTATTGCCATGGATGTTCTGAATGGTAAATTTATACAAATAAAGTGATGTCTTACCCCCTGAGGAGAGATATCATGTAAATAAACTCTCCCAGGAAATCTCTTCTTACTGTCCTGACTATCTATCCTGACTAACATTACTACTATTTACGACTCTGCTACCTAATGATCACATGGATGATGCAGAGAAACCATCATATCTAACCAACATCTCATCTGTGGGAGGGACCAAGTACAAAGTGTCTCTAATGAAATACAAGGGATGCAAATAACACAAACTCAATGAGCAAGAAAATGAGCGAAACAAACATAAGAGTCATCAGCTGAAGCAGGAGAGGACAGATTGTAGGTGGGAGGAGTCTGAGGGTGAAAAGGAACAAAGAGTGTGAGGGATTGGAGCAGAGAGAAAGAGGAGAAAGATTCATTTTTAACAGCAATAATCCTATTTATCTAAACCGCTCCTATTTATCTAAACCGCTATGGCTATTAGGTGAAAGGAACTGAGAAGCAGAATGAGGGGGAGACAGGAGGAGACAGCGGGAGACAGCTACAGACAACAACTGGAAGACATGGAAGAGACTGTTTTACTATCTTACTAAGACTGTGTCTACAGTCGTTCAATAACCATCATTGTACTGTACGACACATACTTTGTAATTTGCAGAGTGCTGCAAAATGGCAAACAAGCCATACAGAGAACTCAACATGTCTTCCAACCTAAAGGACCCTGCAAGTCATTTGTCCAGTGGAAGGCGCCCAAGACTTCTGTCATCCTGGTAACAACAATAATTATTGGCTTCACACAGGAAATGAACAGCAGTATCCTGTGTGAAAGTTGCTAACTTTGGGTATATTTAATGTTTGAAGTGCAAACTTTATTGTCTCTGAGGGGAATTTGCCGAGTAGTCTAGTGAATCACAGAATTCACACAGACTGGGACATAAAGACACATAAGACATGATTAAAAAAAAAAAAGGACTATTTAAACCACCACCGGTGGAGCTCGAGACTCAATCTCTCTGGGTCGTGGGTTTGAGCCCCACTCCGGGCGGCACCACCTCCCATGGGCCCACCACCCGTGGGAGGTGCCGTAGGACTTCGGTGTATTGCGGACTGGGTGGCAGTTGCACCCGCGACCTGGGCCTGGAGCCAGATAAGCGGCAGATGATGACATGACATGACTATATAAACCTGGAAAACATGTTGGCATGCTAACATTTAGTCACCATCACTTCTGCAGGTTAGAGTAAAATATTAAGCTGAACATGTTAAACATTACACAGTAAGAGAAAGGGCAGGAGAGGAGAGGAGAAGGTGAGAGAGAAATAACAATGAAGGAGAGATCAGCAGGGTTCACCTTCATCTCCTCCACTGTCAGGACACCTGTTAAAAAACGCTGCCGAGCCGGCTACTTTTCAATTTGCCCTTGAATCATCACACACACACACACACTATAGCAATGGTTACACCTCAGCATTATTCCATTGCTCCCCTTATAAAACCAGAGGCCACATCTTTTTGATATTCAGCAGGTGACACACACACACAATTTGTAGTACAAACTAACTTCCCCCTCCACCACAGCCCACACAGACATTACAGTAAAGTGTTACATATAACCAGCTCACATGAGGCTGATACAGACGCATGGCTGCTCTCAGGAAACAAAAAAAATGACCACAGAGAGAAAGGAGGGTGGTGGACAAAAGAGATGGATGGATGGAGGAGTTAGAGGGGAGACAGACAGACATAAAGATATGCATGATGAAATTCAGCAGGGGTGGGATGTGTGTGTGTCTGTGTGTGTGTGTGTGAGATGCTGCTGGAGAGACACAGAGAGATGGACATTGGGAGGTCGGCGCAGGGCAATAAGAAAACTGAAGGCTGCTGAAATATTCATGGTGCAGTGAAGTGATGATGAAGGTGGAGCTCGTCTGGCCTACCTGCCATCGTGCCACGCTGAGTGCCTATTCACTCCTCCTGTCAATCAACCTGTCAGTCAGTCCACAGAGCAAACACTCAGGCAGGTTGTCCACTTGCTCTCACTCTTCTTCCCCTAGAGGCTTTCTGGACTCTGACTCCCTCCCCTCCCTCCTCCGTCTGTGACCAGTGCCCGATCACTCGCTCTCTTTTACACACACACACACACACACACACACACACACACACACACACACACACACACACACACACACACTATCCCTCAACACACACACACAAACACTCCCATCCTCTCCTGCTGAACCTCTCCCTCCCCCATCTCCACTTCCTACAAACTCCCTCGCTTCCTGAACCACTCCCTCTTCCTCTTTCCATTCCCTCCTCCTCCTTCCATCCCCTCCTCCTCCTACTCCTCCCATCTCATCAGCTATAGGCGAGAGATCTGAGCCTGAAGGGGTGGAGCCTGGCTTAGGGCCATACACACACACACCCCACACACACTGCAGCAGCATCAGCATCTGTACAGCCAGGCACCACCAGGAAGAGATACTGCATAGCCAGACTCCAGGATCAATGACATACACACACACACATACACTCACAAACACACACAAAGGTGGGACCAACCGTGATGAAGTAAGAAATTCTTGCACAGACTCTTATGTAAAAAAAATGTAAATCTGTGTCTCCGAGCTCTGATGTCATCTAAAAACCATTAAAAACCATAAAAGCCCCATTGTTGCACTGAGTGACACGTTTCTTCACAAACCACAGCCACTGTAGTTTATTTTCAGCCAGTCTCACACACACTGCCCTAATGCCAGAAATATTCACAAGATCACCAAACGTGTATTAAGCCAGAGCTGGAAACTGTCCCAACAACGTTTTCTAAAATACTGCTGTGTCCAGCTGTTTCAGGAAATCACTTCACTCTCATCCTTTAAGGACAGAATAACCTATTAAACCAAATGTGTAATTACTCATTTTTTGGTAGATTGTTAGAAAATTTTACAGCCCCTCATCTTACAAAATCTTCTTTAAAAACCTGTTGACAAATGGCAAACAGACTCTTTCTTCCTTGGAGACGGAAGGTTCTCATCAGACTGTACGAGAACGCTAGGCCAAAATCAGCGATGTAATGTCGTTTTTTTCATCTGCAGAAAACAAAGTTGGGAAATCACAGGCCTGTGCTGCAGTACAATGTGCTATGATTGACAGCTCCTTCTGCGCTAACACTTCATACACTGATTCAGTCATCAGCCATTTAATTTCAATCTACAGCTGAGGGAACATACTGCATATGAGGAACAAGTAAAAAAAATAAATAAATAAATAAATTGTGTTTGTTTTAAGGTGTCTGGAGTCCCAGATGGGTGGAGTTTAGCTCAGCAGGATCGTTTAGATAAAGCCCTGAAGGTTGTCAGCACTAAAGAAGTTAAACTAACTCATTACATTGGCCAACATGACAGAGAACATCAACCCTGCATCAGAGTACAATAAAACTATAAAAACTATAAACGGTGAGCGTCAACTGTATCTGGCTCAAGGTGTGACCAGGTGGCTGAGGAGAGCAGATCCAATGAACACAGAGGATCTCTGGTTACAGAGAGTGGACAGATGGCAGAGGAAGAGACAGACAAACTGAAAGAAAAGGAAAGAAAGGAGGCAGATGAATAGACACAAGAGAAAAGAGAGAAAGAAGTTGGCTGATTGAAACTCACTTGGCAGATGCTGCTGCTGCTGCTTCTCTCTAATACTGTCTGTCCTGCATCAGCTGCAGCACAGCAGAGTGAAACACCTCTTCTCCGTTTCCCTGACTGACTCTGTGCTTTTCACAGGTGTGGTTCGCACGTCACACAGGCCTATTTTCAGCATCGATTTCAGCACCTCTCACAGTTTAAAATGTTTCTTATTGTTTCTTAATTCAAGATTTAGAAGCAACATTGTTTTGTAATTTTCTTCCCCTGTGGGTCATGGCTGATTGCGGCGCGTCCCTGCATAAAAATAGTTTGAACATGTTGTAGTACTGTGCAGCGGGTCATCACTGCAGTAATTTGTAGACACAAAACAATACAGCAACTGATTTCACAGGTTAGCACCTTCAACCTCTTATCTGGATGACACTGCATTTAAATCACCTGTGTTTGTTTGGATGGGAAGCCTGCAGACTCTTCAGTCATGCACAGGAAGTGAGGGGGTCATACTGAGGAGAGAGATTCAGTCTCACATGGCCCTGATAAGATGTTGAATCCCTCCTAGCTCCAAAGAGTTTGACCTCTGACCTCTGAATGCTGGGAGGACAGCAGAAAGACAGTTCTTTCTTTTTGGGCATCAATACAATGTCTGGAAATGTTAGCAAACACATACATGCCTATTTTTCTACACTTGTGAGGACATTCACCCATCCATTTATCTCCTAACCAATGAAAGTCCTAAATAAACCCTAAACCAAGACCCAAACATGAACACAACCCCTATAGAGATGAAGATTTTCCTCATCTCTCTCTCCCTGAGAACTTTTGTTTCCCAGAGACACAGCAACACAGACTGACATTAATCTACCTGTGTGACTGGGGAAGCTGAGTTAGAGTGTGAAGATGTGTCTCTCTGTCCGCATGTGTAATTTAACTTTCAAAGCAGAAGTTCCATTAAATTAAATTGTCTTAAAAATAGGAACTTGTCACCTCCACCAGGTAGAAATAACCAAATTTTGATTGGAATATATAATTTAATTTTGTTATTCTGAATTTAATAAATTGCCACATTGATTTAAAAAAAAATACTGGAGAAGTGAAGACAAAACGGCATCCTACACTGGACAAAATACAAAAAACACCTGGGTTAAGTAGCTGATCCCTCACTGCAGAACCAGCTGTCACTCACAAGCTCTTCCTGTAACCTACATCTACCATTTCGCGATTAACTATTTATATATACTATATATTTCACCTTATTCTCTCACATGAGCTCAGCTCCTGCGAAGCTCACTGGGCAGAACCTGTGCGTTTGTTTAATGGAGATTGTTGGGGAGCAGCAGGAGGCTTTGGACCACAACACCCACCAAATGGTTTGAATGGCACATGTTACATCTTGGATAACAAACATCACAGCACTGATCAGACTACCATCACCCCTTGCTGTCTCTCCACCTGCCGCTCAATATGGCTGTCTGTGAAGTTTAGTAGTCTGCAGGGATGTCATGTCAGCCCACAGACAGTTCTCTCAGATAACAACATCAGTTTCCATGTATTTAACTTAACTCTGAATGATATTCATGCCTTTAACTAACTCCATCCTGACAGTGTTACACAAGGAGAGAAATGACATCTACTTTGTTTGAAACAGCTGGAGAAACCATCACTGGCTTGTTCAGCCACAATCCTCCACTGTCACCACAGATATGATCAGGCCTGGCAGAAGCAGCAGCTCAGTATTTGCATTATATTTGTAAAGCAGGATGTGACGGATAGAGAGACCCACTGCTGCAGGGGAGAGGGAAATGAAACTGCCAAATGACCATCAGGGATCATCATGTATTCAAATATGGAAAAATGGATCATGTTCAAAAGTTAAAGCTGGAAATTGTAATCGGTTTCCCAATCGTGATGACAACCACCATTCTTCCACCTAGTTAGTGTCACAGGCGATTAATAGCTTAATGTAAAGGAGGATATCAGCCATAAACACTGCTGTCAGAACAGAAGACAGGAAAAAGCTCCAATATTAAAACTCATTTTGACAATAACATCAATGCAATGGGTGGAACATAGACAGAGCTACAAACAATAAATGAAAAAACATTGAACTGAATACTGGAAATAGTTTTCTTCTTCCGCACTGTAGAAACTACACTGAATCAGATATATCCACCATAAATCTGAGCTATTGTTCATCCGCTGATAGTCCCATTTTAGCACATTTCACAGAGACATGTTCATTTTTTGTTTAAAATTTAAAGTTAAAATTTTCTTTTAAAAAAATGCCTGTCTACACGACGTTAATATTCTAGTATATTCAAGTACACAAAAATAAAAATAAGCAAATATTGTAAGAATATCTGTGATAAACTGGCTCTCACATATAATGAGTCCAGTCAGTCTAATTTGCACAGGGAAAAAAAGCTGGCGTTTTTTTTTTTTGTTTTTTTTTTTTTAATAATCATTATTATTGATACTGTTAATATATGAGCGCCTGAGGTGTCTGGGCTGTGTTTTTTCTGTTGTGTCTGAGGAGGTGAAATGAGGAGCAGCTCACCGTTGTTGCAGTACTGTAGCAGCAGGTTGGTGCTGTCGTACAGGCTCCCACACGAAGCGATCCTCTCCGACATCCTTCCCTGCTTTCTTTTTCCTCCTCTCGGTCCACTCCTTTGTCCTCCTCTCACCCCTCTCGGTCTCCTCTTCACGCCGTCACCCCTTCCTTTCTCCCCCACATTCATAAACACACACCTGTACCTGTCTCAGCTCACCCTCTCACGCGCTTGTTTCACTGCCACCGTCAAGTTTCACACTGCACAACCAACCACCGTTCGGCTTTTTGTTTTCAAAATAAGAGTCATGTCATGTTGTTCCAGAAGCATGAAGCGTCTCGTTTTCCACTTCATGCTGCTCAATGTGCCTTAAATTGTCCGCCGGGAACAAATAAAGGTCTCTGAATCTGGGAATATGGGCCACGTTCTCTATCCCAGTTCAGACTGTTCTCGATTGCGGTTTCATTATGGTGGAATGAGGTACCAAAAGTTATCGGAACATGGACGTCTCTCTCCGTCTTCATATCTCCAAAAAGCAGCTCCTCCTCTAACGTCCCTACCATGCTACCCCTACCTGATGTCCTTGCACTTAGTGTTTACTAATTTTTTTTCCTTCTTGCAACTGCGACCATGCCACTGGACTCTTATTTTGGAGAGAGAACAGTCAGTTTTTCCGGTAATAATCTAGGTTTTACTCATTAACTTGACAAAACGTCGTTGCCTGTGTCTGCCCTGCGTAATGCTGTTACTATAGCAACAGCCAGCTCCGGGTCGTGATCATTGAAGGCGGGAGACAGAAATGAACATAACCGAACAAAGTGCAGATTTATTAAAATCTGAATTACACAGCTGGAGACGCTTGTAGACACAAAGGTCTTACAACTGTCTGAGGTTTAAATTAAAAAGAGAAAGACTATCCTAGAGTCGGATCACCTGAATAATTTAGTGGGAAACGGTGTGCTACACCTTGCGCACGTGTTTGTAATTGATGCCAAAGACTCTTTAAGCAAAGCCGGAGGTTTAACCGCTTCCTCTGCAAATCATGTTCAGGAAATGAATACACTGAGCGTTTCAGACTGTGAATTATGTTCCCATGCAAGTGATTAAAAAAAAAAAAATCTTTTTGGGTGAGGGTGTTGCTAGATTAATTATTATATTATTAGTATAGACAGGATGTTCCTATGTTGTCCGATCTGACTTGTTGTACCACGACTTAAGTAATACAATTTTTTAATAATTCTGATGTTACTATTATTATTGATTAACAGTCACACTGACAATGACTTGTAGTTATTGAGATTAATAAGCTTTGTGATGCCAACGCTGTGCTGTGGTTCCTCACTGAGGCCACTGGAGGGAAGTGAACACTGTTTCTACATTCACTCGCGGTCAGTCAGTGAAAACAACCTTGACGTAACTATGTGCTGAATCCTTGCGCTTGAAATCAGGAATGTCTGCATCCTGTGATCCCCTCTTTTTTCATAATTCACAGAAGAAGCAAGCAAGACCGGAGATCAGGGACTCAGCAGTAAATCTTTAATGAACCTGCCAGGCGGGTTGAACAGAAGAGTTTTCTCTGAGTTTATTAGACAGACTGGGTTAATGGGTAGACTTAAATCTCTGTTTCACGCTCCGAAGCAGAAGGGGGCGAAAATTGACGTGCGATGCTAGTTGTTTACCGCTTTTAGAAACCAAAGAAGAAGAACTTAAATTATGACTGGCCACTGTACTGCGCCTGCTACGTAGGTTTCTTGTTGTCACGTGACAATGGAAGTGACGACGCCGCTTGATTCCAGAAAATCTCTACAAACTGCTAACATGATGAAGTGTGGAGACATACTCTGCTGACTTGTGCCTGGGGTAACATTAGCAAGAGCGTCACGGAAGAAGGAAAAAGTCTGAACTGACGGTAAGTTTATTTGAAACTACTAATGCCGCTGGTAAATTCGTCTATTGCGGCACTGTGTTCTTTATGATCTGATGGTTTACCGATAATAACCTAAACTTTGTCATGGGACTATTGACTGTAGTTAGCCTAATTTACAGGCTTTTGTTCTTTAGCTAACTGACAAAAACTGTTGAAACATTCGTCTAAAACTGTTTGAAAACTCCTCCATAGACAGAAAGGCATACAACCAAACAAAGACTGAATTTACTACATGGCTGAAACCACACAAGAAACGGACTCTGCTTTTATTTTATATAAACTGAGATTGTTTTGGGTGCTAGCCAAGAGTAGAAGAGCAGTTAATTCACACATTTCTTCTTACACTTCGCTCTTGCTAAACCACTGGTCTGACCCTGAAACTTCTGTGTGTGAGTGAACTGTTGCTCATGATTAAAGAAGAAATGTAAGGAGGAAATCTGTTCTATCTCACCTTTTTCTTATATATGAATTCAGTGGACAGATGTGGGAACACCCATTTTTCTTAAATGAAATTAATTTGGACGGACTATCTCAAACACATTCTCTGAGCCCACAGCCAGTTTCTAGTTCACTATAAACGGACCAACTCTAACATGTGTGACCTGATGACATCAATTCATAGATTTAAATCTATATTCAGGATACTCAGACTAACACTTGCATGTGGCACTTTCACTGAATGAAGCTCATGATTTTTGTTCCGTGAACTTAAGCAACCAAGCAAGCAAACTCTGCTCATTTAGCTCTTTTAAAAACAGATGTTACAGCTGCTTTATAGGGAAAATAAAAACCAGAGAATATCAGATAGAACACATGGAGAATACACCTCAAAATACATTTTAAAATAAATGACAAGTGGCTTTAAGATGCTTTTTAAAGATTTGTCTTCTCTGACGTTCTTTGAGTGGTTGTTCCAGATTTGAGGAGCAACAACAGCAAAAGTACAATTCTGTTTTTGATTCAGCCTTAACTTTGCAACATCCAGAAACCTCTGTTAGTAAGTGCCCCCCCCTCCACCCCACCTCAAGTGAAAAGGGCACAACTTTGTCTCTTGACTCCTACTGTAAATTGTGTGGTACAGCAGAAATTACTTAAAAATAATCTCACAATTGTCTCTCCCCAGGCGGTTTTCAGTATGCAGAATCGACAGAGGGCCTCCCACCTGGGTTTGTTGCTTCTGGCTTCCCACCTGTTTCAAACAGGTCTGGACAACATCCCACCCGTCACCCTGGCTGTCCTGGCTCTCAATGTATACCTTTACCTGTTCCCTGCTGCTCCCCTGTTGCAGGTAATGTACTAATAGAGAGTTAACAATGCAAAGTTGATCAGATACAAAAAAAAAAAACAGATAAATAAAGGTTACAGTAAAAATAGTTAGTAGCACATGGTGTGGTATGGCTGAAATGGGTTGTTGATCAACCGACTTTTCAGTTGACAGAAAATTAGTCAACAGTGTTTTACTACCTGAAATTATTATCTAATGTGAAAATCTTGATGCTTTTCTTTGATTAATATCATGGTAAATAGTAGATGCCACTATAACAGGTCAAAATAAAACAATTTTTTACTTACTGGCCCAGTCAACACCTGTTACACCTTACAGAGATGACAGCACTATATTGTCTTGTATTATACACTGGCCAAAAAAAAAGTCACCGTGGATTTAACTAAGCTAATAGGTAAGAGGCTCCTAATGGATAATTACTGCATGGGCGATTATCTTTCAGCTGGCAACAAGTTATTTAACCCCAACTGATGCAAGTAGCATCAGTAGCTTCTCATTTCTGTTGTAAGACACATCCCGTGGTCGTTGCAAAGGTGTTAGTCTGTTTGAGAAGGGTCAAATCATTGGCATGCATCAAGCAGAGAAAACATCTAAGGAGATTGAAGAAACTACTAAACTTGGGTTAAAAACTGTCCAACGCATTATTAAAAACTGCAAGGATAGTGGGGAACCATCGTCTTCGAGGAAGAAATGTGGTCGGAAAAAAATCCTGACTGATCGTGATCGGCGATCACTTAAACGTTTGGTGAAATCAAATTGTAGAAAAATAACAGTATGTTTAATAGTGAAAGTAAGAGCATTTCCACACGGGATTGGGACTGAACAGCTGTGTAGCCTTAAGAAAACCACTAATCAGTGAGGCTAATCGGAAAAAAAGGCTTCAATTGGACTCTGGAGCAATGGAAGAAGGTCATGTGGTCTGATGAGTCCAGATTTACCCTGTTCCAGAGTGATGGGTGCATCAGGGTAAGAAGAGAGGCAGATGAAGTGATGTACCCATCATGCCTAGTGCCTACTGAACAAGCCTGTGGAGGCAGTGCTATGATCTGGGGTTGCTGCAGTTGGTCAGGTCTAGGTTCAGCAACATTATGTGCCCAAAGAATGAGGTCAGCTGACTACCTGAATATACTGAATGACCAG
>JBBMJY010000026.1:1377479-1409979 GCA_037833715.1 Toxotes lorentzi
GAGCAAGAGCTCCCTGAGTGAGAAGGTCTAACCACAAAGTCGGACACATTTAAGAGCTTTTTTACTGTGTGGTTCTTTGTATTAAAGTTCTTCTTAGTTTTTAACAAGATGTGCACTCAGAGAGAGTGCACATCTCTCTGAGTGCACTCAGAGAGAGTGCACATCTGGTTCATTAAGGCACAGAAGCCTTGCATAATGGTTTATCTGTAATATTCTATTGGCACAAACATTGCTGATCATGTGCTTCTTCTTGAGTTGGAACAACCAATGCAGTGGCCCACCTGCAAACACATGGCTGAATTTCATCATGTATTATCAGTGACACTGATTTTCCATCTCCAAGTCCACAATAGTCTCGGTCCACTCCAATCTCTGCCGAGCACTCAGGGTGTTTCTTCAGCTCAGTGTGGCAGTGGATGTTGTTGTTTATTGGAGGAAATAATTCCACTTTCCACTTGAGGGTTGTCCTTCATGTCGGTATGATCACGGCTCTGAAGAAAGCCTCTCCTGTGTTTAACTCAGGTGTTCACTCTGTGGGGATAGAAAGAGAACTGACACTCAGAGAAAACACTGATCTCCTCAGCACCGGATGTTGTCGTATTGACATTTTTGTTGTTTTCTGTCTTTTTACTTATAATAAAGTTACTCATTGTTTTAAGCACTTTTTATTGTAGATACTTTTGAACTCTCACTCCAAAAGTTCTGTTGTTGACAGCTTTTACTTACACTTGAGAACTAGTTCTCATAAAGTAATGGTACTTACTTGAGTACAGTGTTTGGGTATTCTACCTGCCTCAGCCTGAACGGGGAATAGAACACATTTATAGTTAAACAGCGAAAACTGTTTTTAACTGTAGTCTCTTGTGGACTGTCTCAGTAGTTAAGTGAATACCAGAAATATGCCAACATGACTGTAAGCCCAGAAGGAATCTCTTACCCCCCTAAAGAGCACTAAAGGTAATTTTATAGAGAACTGGACAGTGAGCCACAATTTGTCAGAGTTGTTGAGGTTATGATGCTTGATTAGAAAATCAGCTTTTCTGAAAATGTGGTAGAGATTGACCTAAAATACCCCTCGGCTCTCTGACTGAGCTTAGCAGAGGTGTGGTACTGTCAGCACCACATACCCACTCTGATCCCTTAAAAAAAAAAAAGAAAGCACCCCCTACTCAATCCAACATGAAGGTCAATTTGTCTTTGTGTCTGCCAAAGCCAGCTCGGATCACAATAGACTCCCACGGGACAGATAAATGTACCATTGCATAAATGAAACAAGAGACGGAGGCAGAATTTTGGATCCCTTTTTTTCCTCCCCACAGTGCAGTGATTAACTTCATCACACTCAAATCCTGCTCAGCAACTCATAAAGTCTCATGGAGAATGGTATTAACTTGTGTAGAGGTATAAGCCCAGGGCTCATTTTTAGAACAGTTTTATCACTCGTGTGCCAGAGTTACATACTGACATTGATGACTAAAGAAACTTGCTATACTATTTATAGGATAATCTCATGAAATCCTCCCGTCACTCCCAGCCCACCCTCACCCTCCTACTTATAATTATGCTGCTGACTTTTTTTCCCACTCTGCCTGTTCTTCCCTGCCCCATAGTGGAACTTGATGGAACTTCCTGTTTCACAATCAAAGGCCCTGCACAAGTATTTTGAATTATTCTTGCTGATTAGAGCTCAGTTCTTTCACATAGAGAAAACTAGTCTTGTGTTTAGTTCACTGTGAGTCCTACATTTGCATCCTGTGTCCTTAATGATGGTCCAGAGCTAAAATGCGGACCAAGTAAAATGTTAATTTAATATTTTAGGCCTGCGTGGCTCAAGCTTACAATTATGGATATTTGCATTATAGACTGTAGGACTGAACAACCAGTTGTTCACCTTGTTTCTTAAGATGCCACTGCACCTATTCATAAAAAAAATATTTTTATTTTGCAGCAGTATGCTGTCTGTCAGAGTCTTACCCTCCTCATCTGTCATCAGAGGATATGCACAGCATCACATACCTTAACAGAGCAAGCAAAGGGGAATTTCCACAGCGGAAACTGCAGCTTAAATTTAGTCACAATAAAAACACTGTTTGAACACAAACAGCAGAGAACAAGAAAAAAAGCACTACACCCTGAACTCATCATATACTCTATCTATTCATTCAGCCATGCATCAGCCTCATCTCTTAGATCAGACTTCCCTTTCTCATATCTCTGACTCATATTTCTGTCACTTCCTGGCATTGACTTGCAGCCCGTTTTAGTATGTCAAAGCTTCTAACTTATTTGCTTGTTTTGTTTTTTTTTTTTAACCCTTCTTCTCTGTGATTGATGATATGTGACAGACATTTTGTCCAAAGCGACTTAGTGTTTTTCTTTTTTTCATACACATCTGGAAAAATAGACGTTTCAGTATTTTGCTCTTGACACTTCGACGTTTAGACAGAATTACATCTGAAAATTTAGAATGAGCTTAAAAGTAAGACCATAGGAAATATGTATTGGATAAACAGTACACTGTACAAATATACAGTTCAGTAAGCCATGGATGCTTCAGTTTCATGTTAATCTATGATAAACATGCTTTGATGCATGGATGTAGTAACCAGATCAATATTATATTTATGAGGCCAATACTGATATAGATATAACATTTTTTTTTAAAAATCCAACATATATCTGTCAATAGTCATTTTTATATACATATACACATTACATACACACTATTGTGACCACTTACAGTCCACCTACAGTTTTTTTACTTGTGACCAAAATACATACTGAGTGGGAAAAATCAACTTGTTTGTGGTCTTCTGTTGGCAAACTATGAATCACTGACAAAATCACATAAACTTTTATGGTGGAATTTATTTAAGCTTTCCTACTTCAAACATGAACTGTCCACCACTTGCCACCACTGCCTCCTCTACAGCAACGTGAGGGGTTGATAAAAGTACTTGAGACGATTACGTTCAGTCCTTCAACAAATATCAAGTTTTTTACCCGGTTATCTTCTGTGCTGCTGTCACACAATCTCTCCCTCTTATATTGCTCTCTTTTGTTCTCGCCTGCATTTCATTGTGTCTCTCTCTACTGCTTTAGGAATTTTCCTCCCTTTGAATTTTTATTCCTCCCCAGTGTCTGCACTTCACTCCTGTCTTTTCTAAAACTCTCTTTTCCCCTTTTCTCTGTCTGTATCTCTGTTTCTTTCAGTTTGTCTCTTGATTCATTTCACACTATCTCCGGTTTTGATCTCACTATACCTCTTTTTTCCTAGTTTCTCTCTCTCTCTCTCTCTCTCTCTCTCTCTCTCACACACACACACACACACACAGACTGTCTCCTCCTGGGTTGCCGGCAGATCAGAGTTGGCATGTGCCTCAATAAGCTGCAGAGTTACCGAGCTCCTTGATTCATCCCAGCTATCAAGGTGACCCATTTCTGCTCAAACCCACATATCTGAATGCTGTAAAATGAAGTACTGTTAAGTATTTTACCACAGCAGTTCAACAATACACCTTGTAGGGGACCAAGCTGGCAAGCATGAGGAACACAGATTAATTTCTTTAAAAAGTGGGTTTTATTTACCCCAAAAAAATGCAACGAAATATTTTAACCAAAATATAACAAACTTGGATCCTTAAAAGAGGTCAACCTAACAGAAACGTACTGAAACAAATACAAACTCAATTAACTGAACAGACCAATCGACCAACAAAAGACAACCAGACCTACCCACTGAACAACAAAGGACACATATATAATGATTGATCAGGCCATTATTCTAACAAAAAGGGAGATTACAAACAACAAACACTACAACAAACTCAACTACAGAAAACAAAACGAGACAATCAGCCTGTCAGTAAAAAAATACCTATAACTACTAACTAAACAACATGAATCAACAATAGTAGTCTAAAGAAACAGTCGACTGTACAAACTAAATCCCTAATTCCCCCGCATGATGCGGCATCCATTTGGTTCAGCCCAATTTGGCTGCTCCCTCCATATAATGGCTGCAGTTCTGAGGGCGACCCTTTTTGGACCCAGCCTCACAGGACGCCACTCAGCAACACCAGCGGCACCAGCAGCAACAGCACTCTCTGCACTGGTAACTCAAAAAACAAAAAACAAGAACAGAATTAGAATGAACCATTTAAACAAAGAACAGAGTTGACTGTACAAAAGTCAACTAAATGTGCACGCTACAAATAGAACCAATTGTACTTTCAAAAAAGGATAAATAGTGTATGTTGTATTAAACAAATCCAGTGTTTTATTCACTGTATAATGTGCTTAAACTAAATAAGGGTAAAATTGTGAAAAGAAACTAAAGTGTAGGTGCAGAAGGTACCGACATTGCAGTGTGTTGTGTGGTCACAGGTGTGGCCATCACACACCTATACTACCAGGATGTGATACTTTCTTAACTATAGATCTAGTTTTTTCAGATAAAAAAATGTAGTACTTCAGGGGCCTATTCATAGTACACCCTGTATGAGTAGTCCTAAGTGAAGAACAGTCTAAATACACATTGTCCATTTATCTCCGACACCACAGAATAAAACTTGTGTCTTTGCCTGTACAAGACCCCTGCAACAAATCCTAAAGATCCTTTCATCACTAAATGGACCAATCAGAGCGTGGTTTACAAGGATGTATCTTCACTGCTGAAAGAATGATGAAGTTTATAGCTTATTGCAAGCAAACAAACTGATGAGCTCAATCTCCACTAAAACACACAAGTTACCAATTCCCTGTTCTTTAAACTGTTCTACTTATCACATACACAGAGACCACTGCAGTGACCAGGACGACCCCTAAAAAATGTAACGTTTACAGAAGTATTTCCTAATAAAATGGATCACAGGATCACTTACAAGGACTTGAATGATAAAACTACCATTTGTGGGCATTTTTGCTCCATAGTGCTGACTGATGTGTTCTTTGAACGTCTTCAGATAACAGTGATTTTTGTTTTATTGCTGTGCCACAGTTATATTTCACAGTACAAACATAAGATGCAGCAGTGGGAAGTCCAAAGCTCATTCCTGCAAGTGCTGTACGAAAGGACAATTCTGAGTTATACTGACCCCTCTGTTCAACTTGAGACTGTTAAAACTGAACTGAACAGTTAAATTAAAACTGAACAGTTAAATTAACTATCAAACACATTTTTAGCCCATGGGATAAAAAAAAAAAAAAACCTCTCTGTGACTCCAAGCACCTCACCACTGGGAACCACTGTAAAATATCTGACTGTTCCATAATTGTAGGTAATTGGGTGCCAATGAGAAAACACCCCACCCACCACCTCTGACCTACTGTGAAGTGAAACGTCGCCGGATCCACTCCACGTTTTTCCCCGCTCCCTCATTAAGCGCCGTGTACGTTATAAGGAGAATTAGAGGAAATAAGAGGGCACAATAAACAAGAAGGGCGCACAGAATAACAGGAAAACGTTTCCATGTGCTGACAGGATAAGAGAAAATGTGAAGGCAAATCGAGACATCGGGACGTATTTCTCTCCTGCTGCCGCTGCGTCCGGAGCATCTCATCGGAGGATGCTGCGTCTGTCGAACCGCTGCTATCCGCTCATGTAATCCGCGCAGTGTGCTCAGCTGAATCTCACTGTGATTATCACAGCGTGTGACGGGTGGAAGACGATGTGCGATCAGGAGCTCAAAGGTTGCCCGAACGTTGAGAAGGTTTTTCCCTGAGCATCTGCGAGGATTGTCTGCGCGCAGTGCTCCTCAGTCGCATCGCTGCCGATCTGTGTTACACGCAAAGGAGGGAAAAAAGACAGACTTGATCATCTCCTCACTGTTAAATTATTTAAGAGGATCTGATCCTCAAGCTCAAGATATGCCAGTGTCTTTGTTTTACACGTACTGTGCATGATTTTGACATCAGGCTCGAAGTGGCGGTGACACGGATGAAAGCCGATGGCCAGGCGCTCCGAATTTCCTCAGAAGGGGGACGCAACCTAAAATAACCCCGGTGCCGAATGGTAAGAGAGTAGATTTATGACAAGCAGTCAGTACAATGGATCTAAATTGCAGTAACATCTCTGTGGGTCTTTGCTGTGTATCTGTACGGTGGCAGTTTAACCCGGTTTCTAAATAAACCCTGCAGCTTTCCGCACATCGCAAGCCGAGGGAGCCCTGAATCTGTGACACGTACGGCTTCTCCAGAGACTGTTCCCCTTCCTGCCCCCCGACCCACCTCCACTCGCAGCCCGGACATCGGTGACTTTTTAATGGCTTTTGTGTTCAGAAGATGGAGGGTTTTACTGGTGTTGAACGTGCTTGCTGTTGCTGGGTTCATGACTTTTTGGGCTAAGTGCAACACACGCAGCGTCCAAGCCACCGGTCCGGAGGCTCCGGCTGACGGGAAGCGGCCCCGAGGCAACGGGACCGCGCAGGGGCCCAATATCAGCCATGAGGTGCTGCTGAAGAGGCTCAGCTCGCTGGAGGACGTGGTGTACAGGCAGTTAAACGGTAAAGTGCAGTGTAACATTTAAAATGAGATAACATGTCAACCTGATTTCCCCCCCAAGGAATCTGCAAAAGAGGGAAGAGTCGGTGCTGTCTGACTCTGGCTTGACTTTCTCTTGGGGCCCCGACATGAAAATGTGAGAAAGTAGTGAGTAAGGCTCTGAAGAATTCCTTTATAGAGCCAATTCTTGTGCCTCTCACTCTGCACAGACACCTGACACATTATTTTAGTCATTATTAAACATGTTTGACAAGATAATGCGCAGTGCTGGAAAGTCTAAATCCACTTCACTGACCTTTCGACCCGGACCGTCAGGGTTGACTGTAGAGCAGGAGCTTTTAGTGATTCTTTGCCTTCATGACACCAGGACACCAAACAGTGAAAGCCTTGAAGCTTGAAGACTTTCATCATCAGAAAATGAGTTTCTTTGATTGTATTCTTCATCACTGAGAACACAGGAACCACTGACCTCAGAAAGAGCAGGGAGCCCTGAAATAGAATATTTGTAGAAGTTATCCTTACATTGAAGATATTCTGTGTCAAACTGTGCCAGCATTTGTTATAATGTGAATTCAGCTCAGATGTTCGCCTGTTTTAACAGCCACTGACTACACACTGTATGTTCATGTGAGGCTGACGTTGTGATGGGGAGGCAGGCTATCACAGAGCTGTAAACCACAGAGCGTGTCACTGAGTGGAGAGTGACTCAGCCACGCCAAAGGATCCTGACAAGTAATCTTCCCTTGTTTGCCTTTCCCAGGTCTGTCCAAATCTCTGGGCCTGATTGAGGGATTTGGGGGTCGGGGTAAAGGCGGCCTCCCTGCCACGCTGTCTCCAGCTGAGGAGAGCGATGCTAAATACCTGAGGGAGAAGTACGGTTACAACGCCTACCTCAGTGACAGAATCTCTCTGGATCGGACCATACCGGACCACCGGCCCAGCAAGTGAGTACATGCCAGTTGGAGAAATTTTAAGTTCTTTTCCAGAGAGTGTTCCCAGTGCTCTGGTAAATGCACAGAACACCCTGTGAAAGTTTTAAATGGAGGTAAATTAAAGTTTTAATGGAAAGTAGTTCTAATGAAAACTGTTCACAGTGTTTTTCTGCACATCAACCAGACGAAGCAGGACACTGGTTATGAAAAGACATGTTGCTGATGAATTATTTAAATGGAGCGTAGTGATAGCTCAGGCAGAGTGCCGACGTTCCACGTGCAGAAGCTGACTGGCATCCGCTGTTTCATTCAGCTTCACAATAACTGGATCATTCACAACTGGGTGGCAATCAGCAGACAGGTCACGTCCAGGCATATTCATTACAACCTGACGCTTTTCTCTATTACTCTGCTGATTCACTCATATATTTGTGTGTGTGTGTGTATATGTGTATATATATATATATATACACATACACACAGAAACATACAAAACTCCTGTTCTTCCAGATAGCTCTGTGCAGTGTTGCAGTTTTCTCCATAGACAGTCCTTTAAAGAGTCTGTCTCTATCCCACATTGCTGGTTAAGGGAGTAACAGCCCCTCTATTTGAAAGTCAGTGATGCTGAGAAACCCCTCAGCCAATGGCTGCCACCAGCTGTGTGTGTGTGTGTGTTTTGGGGATGGTGGGATCAGAATCCAGTGCTCTCATTTGTCACTCGGGGGGGTCTTTTATATTGCAGTGATCAAAGTGCCATGTGAAGCGTGTTGGGGTGTGATATCTTCGGGGCTTAGCAGCAGCATGTAAGCTGGAGTCTGAGGAGTCTGCTATGTTTGGCTGAAGGTCCCTTTACACTGCAGAGCCGGAAGTGGTGAAACAAGAGAAAGGGAGGGTGAGAGGCTGAGAGATGAGGAGAAACAAAGATCAAAAGTTTTTGGGATTTACTATAAAAAGCAGTAAATAGTTATAGTTGACAAATATAAATACAGTCGATGTGACTGATATTATCAACAGATTTTTGTATTTATCGGCTGATAAGTAACAAGGCAGTGCAGTGCAGCGCGAAAGAAGAGCCATCAGCTGATGAGCTGACTCTCACAGTCACATTCAGATTAGTCAATGAGGCTGTACTTGTAATGTGACAAGTTCAGGCTCTCACACTTACAGTTATTTATGCTGCTCTCCTCTATCTGCTATATGCTCCCCTTAGTGGTTACACTGATTTGCACCACTCCTCCCACCTCCTGTTCTTACTTATTACCATAATTCCTGTGGCATCTCTATAACCTAAGGGTTTCTTATCAAATCACATTTGGTAGTAAACATCACTGTTCTTCTTGTTTAATCCACTTACAGTTATATGATCATCTGACCCCATGAATTTTCATGAAAATGCTGGTTTAATTATAGAATTTCTCATAATTAACATTTCATTTAATGTGGAAATAAGATAATTGATAAACGGAAATAAGACAAGAAAAGGAGACAAGTAAAGGAAGGAGGGCGTTTCCTCTCCCACTCTTACTAAACTTAGAGCCAAAGCCTCACCCTGCCTCTTTCCTCTTCATCAGAGCTGTTTAAACAAACCAGCAGTAAATACAGGCCTCTTATCTGCAGCATACACACTGTGAATAGGCTAATTTGGGAAAAAAAATCCAAGATTATCGATGAACAGGAAGCACCATGTGGTTGCGGCCTTTAAGCCTCATCAAACAAGATGTCAGCAGCTCGGTGGAGGTAGTTTGGTCTTTTACAGCAATGATGGCAGACAAGTGAAGCATGCAAATAATAATAATAATAATAATGCATTTTATTTATAGGCGCCTTTCTTGACACTCAAGGTCACCTTACATTACAAAAACAGACACAATAAAACAATAAAAGACAATACAGTTTAAAATAGACAATGCATTTGTGGTCAGAGGTAATCTGAACAGATGGGTTTTGAGTTTAGATTTGAAATGTGGGAGTGAGTCAGTGTTACGGAGGTCGGGTGGGAGAGAGTTCCAGAGCTGGGGGGCAGAGCGACTGAATGTTGCCCAGAATGCAGGCTTCACAGGTAGGCATGGAAAGGTCTTATTTTACAGATGGTGTGGTGTGTTTGCACATCTCTCTGCAGATGCAGAAAGGTCAGCTACCCGAGAGACCTCCCCCAGATCTCCCTCATCTTCATCTTCGTCAACGAGGCTCTGTCCGTGATCCTGCGCTCAGTCCACTCAGCTGTCAATCACACACCGGCTCACTTGCTCAAAGACATCATCTTGGTGGATGACAACAGCGATGATGGTCAGTAGAAACAATCCTTTCCCGAAGCCTCCTGATGAGTTATACACTATATGGCCAAAAGTATTCACTCGTCTGCCTTTACATACATATGAACTTGAGTGACATCCCATTCTTAATCCATTGGGTTTAATATGATGTCAGCCCACCCTTTGCAGCTATAACAGCTTCAACTCTCCTGGGAAGGCTTTCCATGAGGTTTAGGAGTGTGTTTATGGGAATTTTTGTAAATTATAGTATTATTCTGTAGAGCCCAGTGACAAGCATACAGAACAGCAGGTGTTCCAAAAAGGCTCCCAGCATGCCTGGGAGCCTTTTTGCAGCTTAAATAAAAGCATCAGCCTTCAGATCCCCATACTGTATAAAGCTTACTTCACACACTAACACTGAGATGAAAGAGCAGAAAGCAGCTCATAGACACAATACATACAATACAATTTTCACCTGGATTTTTAATTTTTTTTTTCTACAAACAAAAACTTATGCCATCAGAAAAATATAACAGATTCTGTAATCAATCTGTTATATGGCTTTAAAGGAATAGTTTGAGAGTTTGGATGTAAATGAGGATGAAATGTGTTTATTTACTTTCTTTCCAGGAGTGAGGTGAGAAGATTGATACCAATCTCATTCCTGTACGATCAATAGGAAGCAACAGACAGCAGACGGCTAGCTTAGCTTAGCACTAAGACAGCAAAGAGGGGAAAGACCTGACTCTGTCCAGCAGCAGCAACAAAAGGCACCTTGCAGCACTTCTCAAGCCAACTGTTTAACTTGTTATATCTTTTTTTTGTGTGTAAAAACGTTGGTTTGCCATTTTACGGGGCATCCTGTGTTGGACTGTTTCTTGGCTCGGAGCAGTTGCCAAAAAACAGCTCAAACTCCTGGATTCCTCATGAACATGCAGTTGCATTGCTCTCTGAAGTGTTGCTAGTGGACAATGGCATCAGACTTGTAACTGTGCGTTGTTGACATGACAAGGTGATGAGTGTCTCTTTGACAAAAGCTGTGGTCATTGCTTTTGAGGAGCAGCATTTGCTGAGGTGAGTGATGGTGCCGAATTTTTGCAGGGCAGACGGGCAGATTGAGGTGGAGCACCACAATTGGATGTCATGGGAGAGATCTTCGTGTCTTATTTATTGGGCAGGGCTGCCAAGTCGGGCTTTGTGAAATGAAGGGACAGAGTGAGAGAGACGAGGGGAGGGGAGGGGAGGGGGTGAAACCAGACAGTGTGAAAAGGAGAGAGGAGGTATCAGAGACAACGAGTAGAGGGGGCAGTTTGTGTTGTGGAGAAATTAGGAAAGGAGGGAACCTAAGACTAAAAGAAATAAAGAAAGGTCAAGGAGTGAAGAGGGCTGAAGGTTTTGAAAATAAGCAAAATGAAAAACAGGGAGGAGGAAGAAGAGAGAAAGAGATGAAGAAGCATCTTAAAATGAAAGGAGAGGCTGAGAGAGCAAACCAGGCTATTAGAGGAAGTGGCAAAGAGAGAGGGAAAGGATGAGAGACAGAGGCTTTAAGATAAATGAGGTCAGACAGAAAGGAGGAGAGAGAGAGTACAAGGCGATGGATATCCGGAAGAGAGAGAGTGGGAGCCATCTAAACGAACAGAAAGTAAAGACAAATAGCGAGGAAACGGGAAGAGGGAGATGAGATGGTTGAGGCTTTAAAGGACAAGGCTGCTAATATTCCATTTCTCTTATTGTCAACAAATCACATAAAAAAAAACGAAAACCAACAACATGTTAGTCTTTAAAACAGCACCCTATGACTCCCTGACCAAGACTGTTTCATGTTGATTTCTACTGAGAAAGTAAAATTATTACCCAAAATTTCATCTGCAAACATTCGTCACAGTTTACAGACTCAGCTCCTGGTTCAACATTGACCTACCAGTGTTGAACCAGAGGAGGGTTGTTAGTGACAGTGCGGGTGCTCTTACTTTAGGCTTTTATCTTAAAATAGTTGACATGGCAGCTACTTCGAAATAAACTATATTGATAATGATAATGAAGGAACATGTCACCATGTGCAATAATATGACCCATTAATGTGTTTTTATAGTTTTGGACAACAAAGGATGTTTATGGTATAGAGAAATTGATAATACCAACAGGCTTCGGCCACACAGACAGTGCATGTTAGTACGATCAATGGATTGTAAGTTTTGGCCGGCCTCATCCTTTAAAACGTGTCTGTGGGAGAGAGAGGAAGAGTGAAAGGAGGAAGAGAGAGACAGTGGACCTCAGACACCGCCCCTCCACTCCTCTCTCACTTGACACTGCTGGTTGGCTGAGAGCCACCTATCAATCACAGAGGGGAAGAGACTGCAGCGGCGCAGAGGGAGAGGCTTGCAAACAAATAACTCTCACCACTCTCACTGCCTGCATGAGTCGCCCAGCTCCGTGGCCTCGCATTGTACACAGCCGAGTGTGTCTGAATAATGTGGTGTGTGTGTGTGTGAGAGAGAGAGAAGAGACAGCATGGGGAATGAGTTTGTGATCAAGGGTGTGTGTGAGTGAGACAGAAACAAAGGGAGGTAGAAAGAAACAGAAAACACAGAGAGCATGAGAAATGTGTTTTTGTTTAAGGGAATTGTTAAGTGTGTGTGTTTGTGATGCAGAGGAAGATGGGCTTGTGTTTGGGTCCTGAGGGAAAAGGCTGATGAGTGAGATATCAAAGGTGGAGCAGTCGCTGGCGCTCAGGAAGTCGTCGACTCCCTTTGGTGTTGTTTGGAATCTGCTGGAGCTCGAAACAGCACCCCAGGGAATAGAGAGAACAGAACTGTGTCATCTTTTTGTTTCTGTCTGTATGTGTGTGTGTGTGTGCCATTTCTTTTTATAACAAGGCTAGGTCAAAACCTAGTAAATGGCTGAACCATGTATGGTCAGTGTGCAAAACTGAGGACATAATTGAAAACTATTGTGGAACCGGTGTAAACAATGGAGAGTAGCTAAAGCTGCTCAAAAAGCCGCTAAATGTCGCCGGAGTACGTAATACGTAAATTATCATAACGTCATGGCGTCGTATTTACATCCTGTCCTTCAACCCTTTATCTGTTTGCTTCCCTCCTTCTCTCTGTGCTCACGTATACAACATTTTAAAACTCTTAGTTACACGTCTTTCTGTTTCTGTTTTTAGACAATGGAACAAGTATGAAATACCATAATATATAAATATAATTTAAATGCAATTTAACCTCTTAACTGTAGTGCTGTAGTTTCTTAAATGCATCAGTTATTTAACAGATTATGTTGAAGACTATGATTATTCCTACTTTCTGAAACAGTGACTCAGAATTTACATCTGTCTTCTTTACAACATCTAGATTGGGGGTTTAATGCAGTTTCAATCATGGGACACAATTAACTCATCCACTTGAGCAAGCTATTTATGAGTGTTATACACATGGTTTGGGTTCACATATGTCCGAGAGTTAAAATAGGGCTAATGGGCAGATTTCAAAGACGTAACTGCCTTTTGTGAAATTCTGAAGTGGCAACTGTCATAGGTTTTATTGGCTATTTCTAGTCCCTTGACTCTACTATGAGAACAGGCAGATACTTTATTGAATGCTGTAAAGAAGTTATCTATTATTTTACTTTTGCTTTAGAATTTAAAAGGTCAGGATCATCTACTGTGCTTCAAAACTGTAATTGGCAGAGCTTCACTATGTGGTTGAAGGACTCGCCAGCATGAAAGACGACGCTGTGATCTCCGATTTAAGGATAGTTTCTAACCATCTGTGAGCTCTTGTTTTGTTTGATGTGGGATCTTATTTTTACGGACTGCAGAGCAGCTGAAAGGACCGCTGGAGGAGTATGTGAACAAACGCTACCCTGGCCTGGTGAAGATCGTGAGGAACCAGAAGAGAGAGGGACTGATCCGTGCCAGAATTGAAGGCTGGAAGGTGGCCACCGGCGAGGTGACAGGATTTTTTGATGCTCACGTGGAGTTCACACCGGCCTGGTGAGTCTGGAATCTGGATGAGATGATTATCGACACCAACTCTGACAAAACGATGTGTGGAATGAATTCAGGTTTTCTGAAAACATCTTAGGATCCTCTTTTCTCTTTTCAGGTAGAATGAACATCACTTCAGTAATCCAAACCTAATGTAAGCTAGTGTAAGATCCACTGAAAGACAAATCGCGATAACAGCAACAATAATAGACTTTAATAGACCTTATGTATAACTTCTAAAAGAAAGTTTAGAGGTGCTTTACTCACTGAATGAGAGAACAAAGGATAACAGAAGCAGCATGAAACAACACAACACACAAAAACCAATTTCACACCTGAGAAGTTTTAAGATAAGGTGAGAAGGAGAAGGGTAGAGCCTGTAGAATCAGGATTAAAAGATACCGTAGGATTTATCTCATTAAATGACGAAACATCAAATGATGTACGACATTTCTAGGACGTTTTTTCATAAAATCAAATTTGAAGAAACATTTAAAAGATAAAGACTTGAATGTTTGCAACATTTTTGCTCTGATCTGTTTGTAGGTCTTCCATTCATTTCCTAGCTCAGTGTGTACTTTAGAGTATGTACACAACCCAGTTCACTCAGCATAAATAGACACATGCCCTCCAGAGCTGCACTGATCTGAATCAAATAGAATTACTAACAAAGTTGGAACAACTTGAGGGACTAACTGACTGAAGTGGGTGAGAGAGAGGAGATCTGAAGAGTACCGTCTCTGTTTTAGTGCTTGCCTCTAAAGTCTGTATGTGTGTGTGCGTTTACACTTTTGTTAGGGCCGAGCCGGTTCTGGCTAGAATAAAGGAGGACCACAAGAAGATCATTTTGCCCTCCATTGACAACATCAAGCACGACACGTTCGAGGTGGAGCGCTATGAGAACTCAGGCCATGGCTATAACTGGGAGCTGTGGTGCATGTACATCAACCCACCCAAACAGTGGTGGGACGAGGGGGACATGTCTGCTCCCATCAGGCGAGTGAACTTCACCTGTATAAACACACAAGCAACAAAGGACATAGTTTACATATGTTTGCAAAAGAGGACGGAAAAACAGCAAGATGCTGATCCACTGCCTGACTTCCTCAAAGTAATAAACTTAAATACTAAAAGTCCAGTGTTTGTGCTGCAGATTGTATATTTAGAATCTTATGTTCAGAATAGTTATAAAATCTGATTTTATTCAGTTTTTTTTTTAAACGCTGACAAATTACCAGATTTTTGTTTTTAAAAAAGAAATGAAAACACAAGTTGCACTTAAACATTCAGGGTTACAAACTGAACATCTACACCGATCAGGCATAACATTATGACCAAATATTGTGTTGGTCCCCATCCTGCATCAATGAGCCTTGGCCGCCCATGATCCTGTCGCCAGTTCACCACCATTCCTTCCTTGGACCACTTTTGATAGATACTGACCACTGCAGACCAGGAACACCCCACAGGAGCTGCAGTGTTGGAGATGTCTAGCCATCATAATTTGGCCCTTGTCAAACTCGCTCAAATCCTTACACTTGCCCAATTTTCCTGCTTCTAACATCAACTTTGAAGACAAAATGTTCACCTGCTGCCTGGTATATCCGCCGACTAACGGGTTCCATGATGAAGAGAAAATCCGTGTTAATCACTCGGTGTACATGCATACATTTAAAACCACATTCACACAGACCAAAAGGTTATGACTTATAGTTACAAATCCACACACACCACACATGCATGTGCAAAGGCTCAGTGCTGCAGTTCATATTGTTGTTTTCCACATTGCAGGACTCCTGCCATGATTGGCTGCTCCTTCGTGGCTAACCGTGATTACTTTGGCGAGCTCGGCCTGCTCGACTCGGGGATGGACGTCTATGGAGGGGAGAACATCGAACTGGGCATCAGGGTTTGTGTGTCACCCAGTTTCCTCTCGTTCCTGCTCCCTCTTTAGCCCTGCAGGTTTAAGTGGAACAGTGGCCACCGTAGCGTGGCACCACTGATAAATGAGGCCCCATTAAGAGTCCTGGAGGACCAGTCCTGTCTGTGCAGCTCACAGCAGGGCAATGGAGATAAATAGGTCACACACAGTGGAAAGGGAGTGTACACTTTGAGAGATTGGAGAGTTTGTTGTTGTTCTGCAGGGTTATTTTGCTGTTTTTGCTAAGATGACAGAAAGAATCTCCTAGTATAAAATAACTGCACTTCAGAAAATGTCATAGACTGGTTTGTCAGCTCATGGACGATGACTGTGCCAAAAGAGTCTGCACACAGTTCATCATTTGTACTATGGATGTACTATGATACTTATTATTTGTACTCCTAGGTCTTGACAGCTTATGGTCCTCAGACCTGCACAAGGTAAAATCTTGTATGTTAAACCTCATTTTATTGTCCTGTGCAGAGCTAAAGTCATAATTAAAATCCAACGCTGCAGGTCTACTGTGATTATTCGGCACCTTTTGGTTCCGTGTTTTAGTTTATGACATTTTCTGTATGGTTCAGCCTCAGGCAGCTGTTTCCACTGTATCCTGCCTGCACTGTGCCAAACGGTAGAAAAAGGAAGTGGCTTGATGGTGAAAGATCTACATTTTTGAGTTGGTGGAGACCAAACCAGTGCTAAAAGAGTGAATATTAGTTTCTGCTTTTAGTTGAGACATTGTGGGGCCATTTGTGGCCAAAAAATGCATAAATACAGCTTTAATTTTATTTCTCTGTTCTGTGATGCCATCTACGTTGCAGGTGTGGCTGTGTGGAGGCAGTATGGAGGTGCTGCCTTGTTCCAGGGTGGCTCACATCGCACGGATAAAGAAACCCTACCATAGTAACATAGCTTTCCACACACGACGTAACGCTCTACGCGTGGCTGAGGTCTGGATGGATGAGTACAAGTCCAATGTCTACCTGGCCTGGAACATCCCCATGGAGGTGAGAGGGCAACAACTCCTAAAAATATGTTGTTAGTCCTGTTTTATAAAGTACATTTTACCATATTAGCTGGTCATGCTTTAGTGACTTCTTGTGCTCATACAGAACCACGGTATTGATTATGGAGACATCTCTCAGCGGGTTGCCCTGAGGAAGAGTCTGCAGTGTAAGAGTTTTGAATGGTACCTCGACAATGTTTACCCAGAGATGAGGAGGTACAACAACACGCTATTCTACGGCGAGGTGAGTCAGCAAAATGACATGAAGGAGTAAAAAGCCGGAAGGAGAAGCTTGTGCATCACAGTTTTTGAGTGACTGAGTGAAACCACTGAGAACAGATGAGTGAGAGATGGGTTAATGACACTTGACATTAAGTGTGATTTTCAAAGATGCTTTTTGGTTTCAGATTCGTAACTCTAAGGTGAGCCATCTGTGTATGGATCAGGGCATGAAGGAGAACCACACGGCCACTCTGCATCCGTGTCATGGATGGGGTCCTCAGGTACAACATGGACACCACACACACTCTGCACAACGGCCACAGAGTGCACCTCTCACTATCTTTACTACTTTTTGGGGAACACAAACAACTCAGTATGTTTTGCCAGTGACAATTTACTGCTGCGTTTCTCTGGCTGGCTCAGCTGAAACCCTCACAGGAGAGGGTTCTGCTGTCAGAATAAATATGTTGACATTTTGCACTTTTTGGGCTGAGTCAGCCAGTGTCGGTTCCTTTGGCCCGCGGGGCATCTCTCTTTAGCTTGCAGTGGTGAACAGGTGCTTCGGGGAGGCAAGGCTTGGCTCCAGTAATAAAATGCTAAAAGCTAACAGAGCTAAATATAACTTAAGTTCTCATAGGAGTGAGAGACAGCGGGAGAGAGAGAGAGGCAAACAAATGCTCAGGTCATGAGCCCCTGCTATTCAGTGAGGTGCTGTGAAACCATTCGGTCCTGGACCGCAGTGAGATGAGCCGCCCACTGCAGCTGCTTCCCTCACCTGCCAAGATGTTGTGAAGGGGATTGTCTGGAACGGCCTGCACCTCACACCATGTGCATCTTTCCACCACAGTTCCCACTGTTCACAGTTTCCAACCTCATGGCGAGCACAGAGCCAGCTTCACCAGCTTGTCCAGGGGCTATAGTCCTTGTCTGTCAAGCTGCTTCTCCAGCAAAACACTGCGAAAAAAAAAAGGACACCTGCCACCACAGACTAATAGAACATTAATCATTTTAGAGCCAGCCTGTCCCTTTCAGTAGAGGATGTCTGTGTTCAGTGACCAGTCGAGCTTGTTATCCAGATCCACACCTATTTGTTAGTCTGCACCACCTCGATATCTAGACCATCTCACTGGTCTGTGAGGTGATCAGTAGGGGCCAGTTCTTATCACTCCTGTCACTTCCTGATACACGCTATGATAGTGGTATCATCAGAGTATTTCCCTCGATGTGGCAGGGCTCAGTTGTACTTATAGTCAGCTGTGTACAGTGTGAACAGAAAAGCAGCCAAAACAGTCCCTGTGGAGCCCCTGTGCTGCTCACTGCCTTCCAGACACAGCTCCCCAGCCTGCTCTTTCTGTCAGGTAAATCAGTGAGATCAGTCTCAGGCACACCATCTGAGCCAGCTGCCTTTCCAGGGCACAACCTCCCCGTATCTGTCCTCACCTCATCAGCTGTGAATTCACAAGCTTAATGATCCTGAAACAGCTAAAACCTGATACAAACGATCACATTTTTATTAGATCAAAGCTTCAAGCATTATTACAGGTTAGCTACCTCATGTTTAGTCATATTAGTTCATCAAAATGGCACAAATTCTATTTATCTTTGTTTTAAAATGTCTTAGTAAATGTGTGTACCTTTTGGGAAAGTTTAAAATCATATGCGCTGTCTCTATGTTTTCCCTCAGTTAGGACGTTACACCAAAGAGGGTCAGCTGTTCCTGGGTCCTCTGGGCAGCACCGGGGAGGACACTCGCTGCGTGGTTGACGATCAGATCAGCAGCTTTCCTCAGCTCCTCAACTGCGAGAAAGTGACCAACATAAAGCAGAAGACATGGCATTTCTCTCAGGTGAGGAGTAGACACAAAACAGTTTTCTTTATTTTGTAAGAAACTTTACCTGAGAAGAGTATATGGGAGACATCTGTCCAGGTCTCTCACAGTCACATGTGGTTCATAGGCCATCTGTGAAACCTGTTAAAACCAGAACGCTGCCTTTTCCTGTCCTGCAGAATGAATCAATCATAAATCGAGCCACAGGACGCTGTCTGGAGGTGGTGCCGGCTAACGTTTACTTCGGCCACCTGCTGGTCCTGCAGCCCTGCTCCGGGCAGAGGTGGACCATCAAGAACACCATGAAGCAGTAGTTGACTGGCCGATTTCACTGGGACCAATGACACCTGAGGCCATTTTCAAGAGCTGTCGGCTGACCTCAGCTTGGCCAAGCCACAGCCGATGAGGCAGAGGCTCCTTGTTTTCACAAGAAAAGACGGAGGTGGTTTAAAAGATTTGAGCTGTGAATATCTCACTGATACATATGGTTGTGAAAAATGGTTGTGTTGTACAAACTGGACAAACCGATGCAAGTTTTGCATGAGGACTGTTTCTTTCTCCATATGAATTTGACTTTCAATGTGACGTTGCCATAAATCCTGTATGTGCCACTTCTCTACATTGTCTAAGGACTGACATTTGATCAGCCAAAACTGTGTTCTGTCTTGTATGGAGAAAAAATAAGGTGTCTATCTTCATCCTGAAAATGTCTCTGATTATTTCATACTGTATTATATTCATTTCATTCTGTATTTTATGTCTTTCAAGATGTATAAAGAATGTAACACCTGGAATTAAGGTTTCAGTAATTTGCACTGACCAGAATACATTAGTAGTTAGTGTTAGGCTTTGTCAGTGGCTCTCAACTTTTTATCTTAAGTCACAGTGACTTAAGAGTGCCAACTTATGACAGGCACAGATTTAACCATGAATCAAATATTAATGCCCAAAAAGAGATTTTTTTTCTTCTTACAAAAGTCTAGACCCTGTAAATATTTCTGATTTGAAGAAAAAAAAAGCATTAACAATAAATATTTCTTGGTGTATTGGGGCCTACTTGTTTGCAGTTATTGTAAATCATCTCGAGTCACGTCAATAATAACACTGTCGAGGGCTACTGGGTCAAATCATGGTTTTATACGTCGTGGATGCATTTGTCTTTTCTCATAATATGCACAAGGGGACAAAGTTTAGTTGTGCTCAGTAGATTTATTCTCTTACTTGCTGAATGCCATAACTGCTGCAGACGGCCAAAACTAATGAAGCACTTTTTTGGGCACAGAGATGGAACTGCAGACTATGAGGGGAAAAATGAATCAGGAAAAAATTGTATTGTATTGATTGTGGAGAAGCTGGAGGCCTTCAAGGCAAGCATTGTTAATGTATTGATGTATATGATGTCATATGTTCATATTTGTTATCAGTTGGATTTTTGCTCCTGAGATTGTCTTCCAATAAAAAATTGGTTTCCTGGTTTTTGCATGGTTTTAAAATATCAATGAATTATGTACAGCATGACTTTGTTTGGTCAAAGTAAACATTTTATGCAATTTGTTTTATGTTTTGAGTTTTATGCACTTTATTTTTTAGATGCATTCAATTAGTAGATCAAAATGTCCTTCCTGTGCAGAACTGTTATATTAATTTTTACAGATACTTACATATTACATATGTTATCAACTTCTTATACCAGCATTCATATTTTTTTTGCCTCATTTCTGTTTTCTGGACTTCAAATAAGCTTGAGAATCTGCAAAAGAAGAGCTACCATGCTGGGCAACTGTGAACTCCAGGGTGGCTCATGAAGAGTTTAATCACATATCTTTTAGAAACGTGGTACCTCCAAATATTACACAGCATCGCCTGAGGCAGCCTGTTGGCCCAACATTAAAAACACTATCCTACAAATGGGAAGTTAGAGATTCAGCTCTGTAGCAGCCGTGTGACCTGTGTAAAGTGACCTTGAACCAGACACTGAACGCCTCCTGCTTTTTCTCGCTAAGCTGCTCCGACGAAGCAGCAGCTAAATGCTAAAGATGTAAATGAAAGGAGGAGGAGTCTGCTGGGAGCACAACGGCCTGCTTCTAGCAGAGAGCTGGAGAGGGTGGTGTGGCTCTGGAGGACAGAGCCTGCATGCTAACACAACACTGAATGCTGATCACGCGCTTCAACAGCAGGTCTGCCCATCACTGCATGCCATGAAATAGGATTAATATATGTTGGTTAAAATTCTGCTAAATGTCAGTCAACAGTTACTGAAAATAAGACCAAGCACAGTCTGATCAAATTAAGTTCACACAGACTACTTTTTATGTTACTCAGGTACAAAGTGGAATCTATAGGGATAGAAAATTGCCTACTGTGTAGATTTGAATATATAAAGGATCATTTTAGATGATTAAAAAATGTAAAATAACTGTTATAAAGGCTTAACCTCATGTCGGAGGTGAAATCTTTGGTTGGGTTAAATATTTGGTTACTTTACTGTGTGTGTGAGTGAAATAATTTAAAAATCTCATAATCAGTAATAGTTTCCATATTGACAGTACTGTCCTAACCATGTCATCATGTTGGTTTACCTGAGTGCAGGTCAGTGTCTCTGAGCAGACCCGTCACCTGTGCCCGGTTCTCTGCTTGTGTGCGTCTCTGGATGAAAAGTTGCAATTATCTGTGTGAAATGACAACGTAGACATGATTATTGGACAGAGGATGATACTTGATGGTTACAGGACAACTTCAGCAATAAAATGAGCATGTTACATTTTGATATAACTCAATGCAGCTGGACTTCCCATACATGATATTACAATGTAAGGAAGAAGGGTGAATAAGTGATGCCTTCATGGTAACATCTGCTCCATCTCCCTCTCTGCTTCAGATCATTTCTCCCCCTAGACCAGGGGTGTCCACACAAAGGGCCGTGTGGCTGCAGGTTTTTCTTCCAACCAATCAAGAGCACACAGTTTGGCCAATCAACTGCCTGAAGACTGAGATCAGTTGATTAAATGAGTCATGTCTGGTGTGCTGCTGCTTGGTTGGAACAAAAACCTGCAGCCACATGGCCCTTTGTGGAACAAGTTGGACACCTCTGCCCTAGACAATGCTTTTATTACAACAGACCCTGTGTTGATCAAAGTTGTATGGATTACACTTTAGAATGGTCATAAAGAGAAACGTTAGGAGGAAAATAGTTCTTTAACACAGAATTAGGCTTAAAACCTTTTTGTTTGACAAAGCTTATAATTAGTTGTAGTTACAGTTTTAGTTATTATGACTAAACCTATAGTTAGTCACAATTATTTCTATAGACACTGTTACAGTTAAGGATAAAGCCCATAGTAGGGCTGGCTCAGGTAACTGAACCGTCCCTTAGTTATGCTGCTATAGGCTTAGACTGCAGGGGGAGTTCCCATGATCCTCTGCACACCTCTCCTCTTCTCTCTTTCTCTCCTCAGACCCACTCTCACATTTGTTAACCTTTATTCTATGTCATTAACTCTGTGTCCTCTCTCTCCTGTAGTCCTGTGCTTGTTTCTCTCTGGTCTCTCTTTCTCTGTACCTTTCTGCAGGTAAACAAAATTTAAACAATAACTTACTGTTACGTTTGTTAGTAATTGTTCAATCTTTTTTCAGTTTTCAATTTGACTTTGATCAGTTTGATAAATACAGGTTGATGTCTCAGCTCAATCTGTCCACAGTGTTTTCCTGCCTCAGACAATCAACTGACCCTGCTTCCCTCTACCTGCACAGGTGTCTCTTGTTTCTTCATTCAGCCTCACCTGGCTCTCATTCCCTCATAGGCCCCAGTGCAAATAACTTTTACTGTGTGTTGTCCTATTGCCTGTTGATTTAAAGGGTCTGTGGCCTATTTGTTTGCCTGTGTTAAAGGTCTGCTTCAGCCCTTGATCCCACAAACAAGGAGCATGTCCATGTTGTTCAGGTGTTTAATTTCTGTACTTATACTGCACATAAGGGTGTAAAATGACATAGGAAAACACTATGGAACAAATCCCATCCTTTTAAAGTACTGGAAAGTATCAGATGGCTTTAAAGTTAGACTGTCCTGCAACCAAAATGTTTGCAAGTTCAGTCCCTGTGACTGAGGACCTGATGATTAACAGATAATGAGAATGAGAAGGAGAAAGTCCAATGTAAAATAAAACAAAGCACATTTAAAAAACACTGTTTATTGCATCAATGCATAATCCTTTGACTTTTGTACAGATTTCTGTATTTACAATGTCAGAATTATTATGCTTCTAATAAATAGTACAACTGAAAGTCTCTAGTCTACATGTTTAAATATTGCACATGCAAAGTATGTATAGTATGTGCTTGTCTAATAGATACGCTTATTAGGTTTGTACAAAGTTACATAACAAAACGTGGGGTCCAACCACCATGCTACTGAAGAGACACTGTGCGGGTCCCCTCCAAAATAAAACTCTACTCTCTATCGAGACATGCAACTGTTCTGCAGGGATGAGGACAGTTTGATTACAGTAAACCTGTAACCGCAGTAACTGTAACTCCCCAAAAAAAACCCAACATATACACAAACGAGAGTAAAATGTTAAAGTCAAAGTTCTTCTCTAAGAACAAATAAAGGAACACTTTTCCAGTTAACCACTGCATGACAGCAGTGGCTAGGTGTGAGTTTGGTGGGAAATGTCCACCAAAAATGTAAAATTTTAATCAGTGTGACTTTTTCTGATTAAAAAATAAAATAAAACCAGTGTGACCTACAAGGCTTTGAAGACTGTTTTTGCACAAAGTGCTTTTTATTCAGTCTCCAAAATGTAATATTGATAAATCATCTGTGAATGAAACCTTTTACAGGTTAAGAAGGACTTTTTCTGCCATAGGCAAGAAGTCTATTCTTATAAATAGACTGTTTAAATATGTGTTCGCATACGAGTGCTGCTACCAACCCGCGGTGTTGGTAGACCAAAGTCAAATTATACACTATACATAAAAATCCTCACGTTTCAACATTTAATATCAACAATTTCCAGACATTGTGGATTTAATGCTGTGAGAGTCCTGCCTGACATCACATTTCCATAGTGCTTTGAGAGTGAGAAATACACTGTGATGGGACAAGAACATGAACAATGTGATCTTGCTTCACCTCTAGATGGCACTCTTGCACAAACCTACAGCTCTCTTGTCACTTCACTGGGATGGATGACGGGGACAGTGCAAAAACAATAACACAAACAAACCAAATCCTACATGACAGACATTTTTCTGCCAGAAAATGCCCGTTTGATCTTGGGTTTCCATGTGGGAACAGGGAAAAGTGTATGTATTTTATTGTCTGGTGCACCTCTGTGGAGTTCTATGGCTTTGGCAAGAGGGTTGAGAGGAAGCAGAAAGGGCCTTCACCGCCTGCACCTGACGCATTTGTGATGAAGCAGCCGTCTGTCTACTGAGCTCCCTCGCTGCGCCTCTGAACCTGACTGAGGAGAGAGCACCAACAGTCATGCACATACAGAGATACTGTACACCTCCAACAGACACTTGAGACACCTCAGACATGGGTTACGATATTTACAGAAGACACTGACTTGATTGCATGCACTTAATAACACAGGCGTTTCTGACCCTCAACTGAGTTAACATGTTGAGATGAGAATCAGTGCAGGAGTTCAGAGCCGACCTCAGAAGGAATACAGTGTGCCAAGACAAACCTTTAAATTATTCAGTGCTGTGAGAAAGCCTGACAATCCCCCAAAGTTTCAACAGAATTTGCTTCAAGGTGATTTAAAATTAAATAATTTGATTTCTTTATCCGTGTCCACACACAGATTTCCATCACACCACAAGGAGGAAGTTTCAAAACAAAAATAAATCAAATATGGTGAGTGCTAAAGTAAGTACATAAGTCACTGTAATACACATATTTGGTAAATCTTTAACATCCTGTGTGGCTCAGATCTCATATTCAGGCTGTAGCTACACATTTTTGGACATAACTGAAAATGTTTCAGTCTATCCCATAATTTTTTTTTTTAAGTGAAAGATTTTTGATTCCATCTCTGATGACATGTGGCTGATGTTTAACTGTTTTTGAGAGCAACAATTTGAGCAGGAATCTAAAAGGGATCAAAGCTTTTTCACAACGCTGAGGTATAAATTCACAAACCACACTCATGGTGATTTTAAGGACAGAAAAATCCACCCTGAAACATTTCACCGTTTAAAAATCCTCTGTTGGTGGTGAAATACCTTCCATTCCTAAGTCACTTTGGTTGTTTGGTTTATTTTTCTTATTTTCACGGAACACCAGCTGAACTGTTTCCAACTTGATCTGAGTCTGAGATCAGAAGAACGTTCAGGTATTTAAAATATCAATGATGTTTTAATGATTCTCTTTAAAAATGAAGTTTATTAAAGAGAAAAGATTCAGTCAGTAACGGCACCAACACACATGCAGGCAGAAATCTGTCAAGAAGCCAGGATCCATCACAGCCACAGGGCAAACTGCATTTAGAGTTAAAGGTGCAGTTTGGGTTTTGTCGAAGGGAAAACCTTTTGCTCTTCTGCTCATACATTTGTCCTCGGCCTTTCCACCTACACATTAACACACAGCTGAATGTGTTGAGTTCACACCTGTTCTTCGCGGGTTGTTCCAAAGTCATTTTGGAAAATGTAGGAAATAAGCAACTGAAGCAAAAGTAGATGAGACAGAATGAGAGAAAGTGGGTAGACCAAAAAGCTAAATTAAATCACCGAAAAATAACTCTTGGAGTGCACTGAGCACCACAGATAGATGATATAACAGTGAGACAGCACAGGAGGGTGGATTTTTTTTTCCTTTAATAAGACACAGAAACCTCTTCCTCACTCTTTGAACAGCGTTCACCCGATGGTGTCCAATAGAAAGGAGATGATCCAAAACCAAACTTTGAGAGCCGCTGTATTCATTCATGAATATCACAAAGCCAAAACACAAGCCTGGAGTTACCATTTAACATTTTATTCTGTTGACTGCTTGGTTTGTGGGGCTGATGAACTGATGCCAGCACCTCATACCAGCCCCCAGACGCAGTAGTTGAAAATAGAAAGCTGGAGAGCTGAAGTATCGTAGCACCACAAGAGCTCCAGGAGCTGTGGCCTGACGCTTACAGATCCTTCTGCTTGAGTGGTGGCAAGCTCTGCCATCATCCTTCCAGGAACTATTATAATAGGGGAATTGTTCCCTTCCTCTCAATCCCTATTGGTGCCCAGACAACCATGGTGGCTCATCAGACTCCTGGTGGGAGACAGACCTGCAAACACACACGTCACAGTTTGCTGGAAAAGCAAACAGCTCTGAACTTCTGCACTCAATATTTTTTTTTTTATTGCATCAGGGAAACAGAGACGACAGAGTATTATGTGTAATGTCAGCCCTTGAGTGTCCCTGTGAGAGTAAAGAGGGAGGAGTCCTGCATAACTCCTCTTGCTGGCTTCACGGTTTCATTGGACGTTGGGTGAAGAGGTGCCGCTTGCTCGAAAAAAAAAAAAAAAAAAACTAAGAATAATTTTAAGAAATAGATTTTGTTGATGATTATTTTGACTATTACTCCTTGTAGTTCTTTTCCTATCAGCAGGGATGTGACCTCACCCACTGGCATGCACATGCAGGCTGGCTTGTTCCCCGCTCACAGTGAGCACGGCTACTCCATGCCGTTCCTCAGCATCTGATTGGCTGCGATGAGCATGACGCTGATGATGAACGCCATGGCAAAGGCGCAGATGAGGCTCTTCCTCACGCACGTCTGACGGTTCTTCTTTGAGGGGTGAACTGAAAGGGAAGTGAGAAGGACAGATGAAGAACAAAGATGAAGAACATGAATAAGAAAAAGTTTCTCACATGCCAATTTAAAAGAGGTTACAACTTCTGCTTCTAACACGTCTGTGCCCAGAGAAAGAACATAATGAAGACAAACTGAGTGTGCACTGACACCGGGCACATTCGGAGTGGTTTATTTATATTGTGGAGTATTTACTCCTTAGGTTCATTTGTTAACACTACTTAAATTCTCGACAGCAAAATCCACATAAGACCCCCTTTAAAGACAAAAGATTTGGGAATGCAAATGAGCAATAGCACGCTGAACTCAAGTACATTATATACAAATCCAAGCTGACACACACATTCACATTATAGCGGTCCGGTCTCCCTCTATGAGATCATTTTCTGGTTCAATCAACCTCCAGTGCCGAGTGGTAACCAGCACCCGACTGCGAGTGGCTGAGATGATTTTACCGGGGCCATGGTAATTATGGGAGCTGGGCCAGTGACCCACAGCCACATGGATCTCACTCGCTCTATTTTTAACTCTTAATTCAAGAAGCACTGAAGTAATCAAAAACGGTGCTCCAAAGAAAATGCAATGTGGAAAGTAGGACAGGAGTTGCAGCATCATTTTTGGCTGAGGTTATTAGTTGGCAATCTCAAGGTGAAAAACACAATTCCAGACTCTCATAAAATATAAAACATGATGACATGATTTTTAGCCAAATGGATCGTCTAAGAATTAACGTTCAGCAAATTAATAAGGTTATGTAATACAATACCTGACTTTTTTTGTTCTTTTAACCTGACTTTAACCAGGATAATCTTATCAACAACACATCTTTTTTTCAGGAGCACACTGCTCACACACATTCACAACCTGAAACTGCCTTGCAGTATCCCAGTCTCTGTTGTAGTTTGAAACTCACTCTCCACTCAATTTAATCCTGCAAGTCTGGCAACTGAGCCTGTGACCTGCTGGTCACAACCCATTTCTCGCACTTATAGGCCACTACTGCTGTGACTAAACTATCCACCTACTGCACACCATTCAAGCAATGAACCTGGGGTGAGATTATTTCACTGACTGTTTAGTATAAATCAATGAGAAGAACTTTCTTGTGTCTTTTCCTTGATTTTCGTGCAGTGTTTTATTCTCTTTAAAGAAAGACAATCAAACTGGGGGAAAAAATTGATTTTTTTTTGTGCAGGTCTACTGAAATTTCAAGCATTTGTGCGGTTGCATTGAGAACAGTGAGTTTAACAGGGTGTCGATGGAAACACCATGTGTTCATCTGCTGGCTGGACTGGGAGAAATGGAGGAAAGTTGTGGTCTAGACATTAGTTCTCAGTCCAGTCGCCTGAACCTGCTGTCAACCTCGTAAAACACCTCCTCAGCCTCCTAAGGTAACTACACCACTGCCAAATATCCACAGAGGGTTTTCTTCACTGGACCGTTGTGGCCGTAAAGGTAATGAGGTGCATGTTGGTTTCCACGCCCTGACTTATGAGTGTCGACATTCACATGTGCTTCAGATGCATTCGTCTTTCTGTGGATACAGGGACACTAACACTAACAATCATGCTGTATCTCACCGTTTGTTTTATAATAATTATCTTATTTTCTGGCGACATCTCTTGTAATTATGGAAGATGACGTGTCAATCAAAGAGTGTATAGGTGACAGAGTTTTTACATTTTTTTTTTTTTTTTTTGGTAAAGGGCCAATCATGTATTTATCCAGCCATTAGCATTGTTTCTCACTCTGATGCTGCATTTGTTTGTTCAGTGGTGGGAAGTGGGAAGACTACTGGGATACTAGGGGTGTGTTTATCTGCTCGTTGGCACCAAACATTTTTAAATGTACAAATTTGAATGAATTGGTGTGGTGAGTGACCTGCAAGAACAGTGTTCCAAAAGTAATATCCATGTTGTGATCTGGGGTTTAAGAAATAATAGTAAAATTCTCAGCAAAGTCTCTGGTTTAAAGGGAGATTTAGTTTATTTTTTCTAAGTCAAAAACAGACTGATGTAGTTCTTCTTGAGTTTAAACAAGAAATGTAGTTATATATTCTTGTAGTCCATCAATTAGAACTTCAGATTATGCAGGTTCACAACACAAACAGATACAAACCAAACATATTGGTAAAATGGGGGCCGTTAAATCTATGCACTTGTATGGCAGCAGTGACATTCAGAGGTCAAAGTTGATTTCCACGCTCGAGTCTGGCTGCTGGGCATACCCCGCACAGCTGTGTCTCTGCGCTTTACGCCATTGGTGCAAGTTGCTCAACAATGAATCAGTGCTTGGTGAACTTGTATGGATCAGGGGTTACATTCTTTATTCTGTTGTTTTTCAGCTCCACACATATTGATTCCAGAGCGAGGCGAGGCCAGAGGGAAATCAAGTGGCTCTTATGCTACCTCATATATCAGAAAGCTGAAGCAATAAGTAGCATTGTAGCATGATGAATTGTAGTCGGCATGAATCGCACTGTGACACAGTATATTGATTTCTCCATGACTGAGCACATTTTGGTGTCCCTCTGTGGCAGGTGTTACTCATGGACCTTGGGGTAAACAGATGTGATTGCCAAGTGAAGACTGCGGTGGTCAGTCTTCATCATAAACCCAGTAGGAACATCATGTTGTCATCACTCCACACCAGTTTAAAGACCCTGATAAAATGTTGTCTGTCCTCTTTGACACCAGTGTCTGCTCAGTAAATTCACTCCAGGACAGGCCACATTCACAGGCAGCTGGTGTTTTTTGGGAAAGGGACATTAAGGGCTAGAAAGAAAAATCTCAGTGCAATAGAAGTTCACACATTCAGAATTATTTATGATGCAAACACTTCCGGTGAGAACAGTCTCAGCATAACAAAGTAAGGAGGGTCCCTGATTGACCATGCTGCCTTCAGGACACGTAGGAACTGGTAACGCTGTGACTCAGCCTTTCCTGCACACCAAATTCATCTGAATGGTGTCAGGACAGAGTGGATGCCAGTGAGAGAGTTGCATTTCTTCAGCTGAGGTACACACCATGAATCATGTCACAAAAAACAAATCAGCATTCACATTTTTCTCAGTATTTCTACCTTCACATTTGTCTGAACACAGAGGAAGGCAGAAAGGGGGCCAAAGATTAAAGATTAATACTTTCAATTTTAATTTTTTCAAATTTGAACTTTTCATTTACTATTTTGTTTTCGAAATGAACAAAACATTTGCTCCTCAACCCCCACAATAATCAATCTGTTTTGAATGAAGCTTTCCAATAAAGGCTCCTAGGCTGAAGAGCGGGATGTGTACAGACTTGGTAAATGAATCACAGTAACTGTGCTTATTTGAACACATCCTTTGGCCTTTGTTTAATAGCAACAAGCATCTGCTCAGTTACAGTCAAAATGATGCTTGTTAACACAGTGCCCTGCGCATACGCTGATAATGCTGCACTGCATGGACTGCATTCTGAGCACTGTGATAGTCGGATGTCTGCAAGTTTGATTTTCTATTCAATTGAAATTGTTTTGTGTGAATTCAGTGGCTTTTTCGTCTGGTTATCTGATCATAATTTCTTTCTGTTTCTTGTTAAAGGGCTGACTCACTGACTGTGAATCTGAACCAGGCACACCGCATGAAAGCAAAAATACTTCAAAACTAAATTTGGTTGAAAGAAACAGTTACATTTCCTGTTTTAATGTTGAGAGAGTGAATAGGACCCAGAATAACTTCTGCTGCTGTGATATCCATAAATCTTGGATGGTTGGTTTTGCAGAGCGAGGTCATATATTTTTCATCTGCGTCACTTCAGAACAGGTGACCAGCTGACGTTCGACCCCACGAACTCCCTGTATCAATAAATCAGCAGGTGTGCCGTGACACTGTCGGCTGTAGATTTTGATGAGAAACCTCAAATTCTTCCTGACAGCATGGATTGCGTTCTCTCTCACCACACACACACTACTACCTGTATGTCTACGACGCTTGCATTAGAGCCCCTGTGTGAACTAATCTCAGGTAACGCTGGCTCACCTCCCTCAAACTCTGTCTGACAGTTCCCAGAGTTTTCCTTCAGGCTCTCTTCCTCGTTGATGATGATGTTCTCGATGTCCTTCATGGTCAGGTGGTCGCGGAAGGCGTAGAACAGGATGTGTTTCAGCTCCTCCAGGGTGATCCTCTGCATGTCGAACTGCAGGAAGAGGGACACGAGAATAAACTGGATCCTGCTGCAGCATGTCAGGCAGGAGAGTGTTTCAAACAAACAGGTACCAACTCATGTGCACTGGACACAACTGCTCTGCAATTTTAGGACCAGCGTGCAAGCTTCAATAAAACAATTCAAATAAAAACTCCGTCACACTGTCTCTCATCGAGATTTTGCTACTGACGTAAAATACATAATGTAAACTGTAATGTGTTGATGTAAGACTGAAATGCATAAATTACCAGGCATGTTCTAGTAATACTTTACCATGAACATCCCAGCACCTCACAGACACAGTCACTGTATAGCATTCACTTTAATCAAAGCGTTGCACAGTTGCAAGTTGACGCTCTGATTAAATTGAATGTGCTGGAGTTATGGCCTGAGAAGCGATTGATTTATTGTTCAGTTTGAGTATTTACACAATTCAGACCAAAAGACACAGGCTCTAACACACATGCACGCAGAAACACACACCACAATTTGTAAACTAAAGAGGTTTGAAGGTCCCACTGAGGGCAAAAGACCAAGTGCAAACCTTCTGATTGAAAAATCGGAGGAACTTTCAGCAAGAAACCATTTCAGGAGAAGAATCTGGAAAACCAAACAACCCAAATAAGTGAAAAAACTTTGGTCACCAGTGTATTACACAGGCATACAGTGGTCATACCAGTTTATCACCAAAATAAGTAAACACCCTTTTTAACACATTGTTCTGATTGACGTCTTAATGTCCACAGGATCACAGGACAGACTCACGGTGCTTTCAAATGACCCAAAATACACAAATACAGCTACAGTATGTGACGATGGGAGCAACTGACCATAAAACTCAACTTTCAATCATTCTAATGGCCTGATTCCAGTTTAAAGGACAGTCTGGGGCATGATGCCACAGCCAAGAAATCCTGTTACAAAAAATGTGACCTTGGAGTTTTTGGTCTGGACTCTACCACGGGATAAAGTCTCGCCCAAATTTTGAAACAGTGAATCTCATCTGTGACATCAAGTCAAATCTTTGAACGCTGCTTCAGTGACAACGATGAAAAATGACAGGCCAATATGAATGAATTTGAAGAGGACAAACAGTACCTTCATGGATCTGACAGTAGATCATGGAATCATGCATGTTTTATTGAAATGTAAATGAATAGCAGAGGAAATATTTAGTCCATTCACTGGCTATACAAATGCTTAAAGATTAAATTGGGTGGTGAAAAGTTCACCAGACAGGACAGAGAGTTTAGTTTTGTAAAAATAGTTTTACTTTGCAGAATAAAGGAGGGAACATTCAAACAGTCCTGTAGCCACTCATACTACAGATATTAATGAAATGAAATTAACTACTTTTACTTTTACTACTACCATTGCTTTCATTACACTTCTCAGCATTAATTATTTCTCTGTAATGAACTTTGACTGTTTTCAAATGCTGCTACTGATCCAAAAACTATAATTACCAAATATATTGTTAATATATTACTAACCATTGTATGCTTTCAGTAGCTGAACTATAAATTATTGAGAAGTCTTGCATTACTGACACCACTAATGCCCACAGGTCCTAATAAACACATTTCATAAAAATCTTCAACTACAGTATGATGATGAGTTTTGATTGAGTCGACCATGTAGATCCACAGAGCTTCCTGTCCTTACCTCTGTCTTACAGCCGCAGACTCAGTGTTGGAGTGAAGGTGTTCTGATGCTGCAGCACCTTTTAGAACAGACCACATGCCCTACAGACAGAGCTCTGTTTATTTCTCCTCTCATCTCCGTCTGGGAAACAGAAAGAATGAAACGCTAAGCTGTCCCAAACAGGCAGATTCACCTGGAGCAATCCTGCATCACCTGC
>JBBMJY010000026.1:1421367-1441413 GCA_037833715.1 Toxotes lorentzi
ATAGATAGATAGATAGATAGATAGATAGATAGATAGATAGATAGATAGATAGATAGACAGATAGACAGATAGACAGACAGACAGACAGACAGACAGAGACAGACAGACAGACAGATAGATGCCTTTATTGTCATTGTATTCGAGACACAACGGAATTGCAGGTGCTCATTCACAATGGTGTTTAAAAGAACATACATACACTCAGTCACACTACACTCATAGAAAAGTCTGGAAAAACCTGAAGTGCACAAAATCCGATGAGATTAAAGAAAGGATCATGAATGATGATGAATGAATGAAGATAATAATAATACTACTAATCCTCCTCCCTCGAGTGCTACATCTTTCCTCATGAGTGCAGGCATAAACTGATTATCCAAATTTTCTAACCACCAGTCAATAATACACAAGATGCTGCCCTGAGGGTTCTGCAGTGAGCCTCACACATTTACATAAACACACAGACACACATGTCTGCACAGAACAATGCACATTTGAAAGCCCATTTTCCAACCTGCAGTGCTCAGAACAAAGAGTGTGCGTCCACGTGATGCCAGAACTCAGAGGGTATCACAGACTCTGTGCATGAGTGTGCTTTGAAGAATTGAACTTATAAATGTTGAGTTTATGCTGTCAATGGTGTTTAATACACCAGGATTTGTCAACATTTGATAAACTTTCGACTTCATGTATAAGTTATGAACATCAATTCGTAGTTCCTGCTTATTGAGGAGGAAAATATGAGCCTGTAAGCAAGAGACTATTCTTTGAACTGCTGAAAGATAAGCCGTGTTCAGGTAATGTTAATTCAGTCACAGAAAGTTCTCCAAGGTTTTTACACAGACAGACTCCTGCAGCTGTGGCATCAGGGAATAATTGGCATGAATAACCGAACTGAACTTGAACACTGTACAAGCTGAGTCTGGCAAAAGGACGAAGCTCGTCATGAATTACACAACCTTCATCACCAGTCGGGCAAAAGTGTAAAGTCGAGGCCTGAAGATGGCATCAGAGGAAAATATTATTAAGAAGAATTGTTTTAAGGTCATCTGGGCTTTGAGCTCAACGACAACATTTACATGTCAACGTACTGTTAAACTTTAGCTCCCAATCTGTTTTTTACCATGTTAAATTTTTTGAGTCAAATTTCATAATGATATTCTGCTCACATGGCTTATAAGAAATGAAGGAAAGTTACGATCAGCTCCTCTGCCTTGATTACTTAAAAAAAAAAAAAAAAAAAAAACCCCAAAAAACTGGTGTAGCAGCGGTTTTCACAGCATAGAGCAGTTCACAGAATAATCATCCAGTATTGATTGTAGAACAGTGTGTTCTTGACAAACTCCTCAGAATTTGTTCTGGATACAATCCCGGCCACACAAATGATGTTCAACTTTAAAGAAAAGCTAAAAACAACACAGGAGAGAAAACAATAACCCAACAATAATACAATGAAAGAAACTGAAAGAGAGAGAGAACAGAAAGCCCAAATGTTTGGCTCGGTGCATCTTCAATAACAACACAATAAAAGCACCAACATCACCATCAACCCACTTCAGCTCACCCTGCTCTCCACCAGTGGAATCATGTGATAAATCTCAAGTAGACAGAGATGGAACACACTGTGTTTGACAAGTTATGACTTATGACATTCCACAAGTAACGGCCTGAGTTTTCACAGGTTATGAATAATGACAGCACTCGTATGATCTGCATTTCCTCCAGTCACACTCAGAGCTGCTGTGTATCTCACTGTGCTCGGGTCACTTGGCATAAATCACCATCTCAATGATGAGACACAATTCAGCTCAGGGATTAGTTAGCACCACGTATACGACACCGACCTGTGATAAAAAGCACTGAGGAGCCTTGATCTTCTATCATCTGTATTTCACACACCCTCAGTAATTATCCCTGACAGGGGTAAAGTCTGTGCATGTGACATGTGGAAAACGTAAGTAATGTCAATCATCAGAAGAAAATGTCACTGTCAGAAGGAGAGAGGCATGGACATCATACAAAAAGAAAATGACACATACTCTGGAGTAATTACAAGAATTATAATTAAATGGATTTAACAGATGTGGGTTTAAGAAATTTAATAAATAACAGTTGTATTAATGTCTATATCAAAGTCCAACAGTGTGTTTATTATTTATGAAGCCCACTTTCTGCTAATTATGCTGCTGGTGATTAGCAAAACTGAGGAAAATAAAATGTTTGCAGTTGTGCAATTACAAACTCATAACTATTTGAATGGGATAACTGGATACATTAACAAAGTGTTCAAAAGCAGATATGAGTGAGTAGGAAGGTGAGTGTGTGACAGCGAGTGAATCACTAACCCGTCACTCCAGCTGGTGAGGATGTGACACTTTGCCTGACATTAGTGAAATGAGAAAATCTCTCAGCTAAGACAGGAACTGAGCCGCTCTCATGGCTAATGAAGACCGAACCAGAACATGATACGAGCTTCGTACGAGTTAGGCCGGGGTCTGCTTGTTGTCACACTCTTGCAGTGGAGATGGAGACAATTTCTGACAACCTTGGCTGGGAAAATAAATACTTAATTGTAAAACCCTAGAAAATGCCAGATGGAGGAAGATTTCATCTGTGAAACACTGTCGAATGCTATGATAACTGCGGATTTTAATCAGGGTATAACACAAAACTCCTCCAGCTACATGCTTTCAGCGTCGCACCGTTGGTGTAAGCAAACTGACGCAGATATTTCCCTGTAAAGAGGCTTGATCAGTCATAAAACTACAGGAGGTTTGTGGTTTTATAAAACGCCTGCAAGCATCTGTTCTCACTCCTCAGTGTCCGCTCGGCTTTCTTTGATGAACATAAAGGTTACTACAGTTCAGACACTGAAGAAAAGTAACAATTACTGTTTCCTTTGAATATTCTAATGACTCCTCAATGCACTGTGGCCAACTGAGTCGTTCGAGATGAGTTTAATGGGCTTCCATTCTTCAAAGGCAGATCATTAAAATGAGACGTGTTGAGTGAATGTACTGTAGTAAAGCTGAAACAAGATTTAAAGAGGAACTTAAGCTGATATTGACTCTTGAAAGTTCTGCAGAGCATATCAGTATTATAGAGCGCTCTGTTTAAAAAAAAAACTGCTTCATTTAAATTGTCCTGTCAGTTTTTTTGGGGTTTTTTTTTTTTTTTTTACACAGAAGCAAAGCTGCTGACACATGGAGACTCAACTGCTTCCTCATATCAATCAAAGAGCTCTACAGTATGGCATCACCCTATAGTTCACAACTATTTTTTAAATTTTTTCCTTACATACTGTATTTGCTAGTTACACACATCATTAAAAAAGCTTTCATTTTTCTGCCAGGTGGAGAATATACAATGCTGCTGTGCCTGCACTGAAAACCCAATGATGTCAAAAACTATTGCTTGAAAAAACTCAATAATCAAATTAAAATACAAATGTTTTACTTGATGCTGATGACAAGAGCAATTCTTCAGCTACAACTTCATGTAAATATTCACTTCACTCTTATCACTGCAAAATACTATATAATATGTAAATGTTTTCTTGTGATTACTTTTGGTATCAGTGGCTGAGAGAATTCATTCTCCTTCTAAAGAAACATAATTGTAACCACTGTTACCAAAACTTAAAGTTGAATATATATATATATATATATATATATATATATATTTTGCCACTAATGAGAACTGTTAAACTGAAAAATACAGTCAGTATATTTTGCCTTAATGTAACACTGAATGGACACAAAGGAAAAGTCATTTTATCAGCATTAAAGATTTGTTCAATAACAGTCCAGCGTAGTTGGGCAGATGTGCAATTCTTATTCATGTATACTTGCATTGCTAAGGTAATTTACATTGTTCTATTGTTAACAAAAGTTAAAATGCATGTTCTGCCGAGCAGATGTAATAAATACAAAAAATCCCAAATCCAAAATACTGTAACAATTTCACCTCACGCTTAAAAACACTTTCAGATCAGTGCAGATATTCAAGCAGGGTGAATATGTTGCAGCGGCCTGAGTCATACACCACAGTCCATTAACAAATGAAACTAAGCACGAAACTGTAATACCTCAAGCAACTAGTCAACTGTGAGGCGTGTGGAGAAATAATCATGATAAATCAAGGTTCACAGTACATTTTTCTCTCAGAATATGCTCCACACATCAGATGAGGTGTTTGCTGCCGATTCCTGCTTTTAGACATTAATTCATGAGACAAAAAATGTGCGTTTGTCAGGGTAAGAACAACAAACCCCAACCCAGCCAGCCCACGACCATCCACCTGTTTGGAGGGGTAAAAAACAGGCAACTGCTCATCAGCACTGGCTGAGGTCACTGCAGCAGCCAAATGGGGCTGGAAGCATATTAGTCCCACCTGCACTCATATCTCCAAAGAGTTGTGTCCTCGCAGTGTAAACCACAAGCTCCTACCCCAAGAAAAGGTCCAGGTCAAGCCGATAATTACATTAGGACGATGGGCTTGCCAAGCGTTACTATCGGTGCCAAATGTTCCGCTCTTTTGCTCACACCTGCTCGATGTGTCATCGTTGCCATTCATGCTCTCTCTCACTCTTTCTATTGTCTGCACATTCATCACTGTCTCACTCATTCAAAATCGGTCTCCTTCACTCTCACACTGACATTTCTCCCTTGTTTATTTCTTATGTCACCAGTTCCTCTGTCACCCTCTCAGTCTCTTCAGATTCTCAAAGCCTGTATGGCTGTTCAAAGGCACTTCTGTCAGGGTCAGGTATCACCATCATTAGTCACAATATCACTCAGAGGACATCAGATGCCGTGTATTAAGCCTTTGTTTTGCACTGCCCTTCACAGGGGCACAGAAACAGTGAGAGTATAGATACAGAGTTAAATAAAGTAGACAGTATTTCCATTAATGTGATTTATAGAGTGCATTAGTCCAGAGAAGTGGAGAAGACTCTCTGGGCTTGTCACACGTTGACTGAACATATAAATCCAAACCAAAGATAACTTCTACTTTTGACCACAATATTCTTTTTCAGCATTGTAAAATCCTCTAATGACTGTTCCACTGATTTGATGGGGCGAAACCACAGTTCATCATTGGCACAAGCAGCCATTTGTGTTCTGATATTTCCCCTTTCCCTTCATGTGACCTTGTCCGGTCACCATTATTTGCCATATTTGCCATACATGCACACACACAGTAACATACTACTTCAGTTGATGTAAATGCCATTTAACCAATCACACATTCTGTTTGTGGTGTGTGTGTGTGTGTGGTCCCTACGGTTCTCACATCTAGTGCAGGATGCAGAGGAACACCTCAGTCTGCTTGAAGTGAATCCCTGACCATTGTAGACCAAGGACTGCTTCTCTGAACCTCAAATATAACAAGAGCTTTCATTACAAAAAAAACAAAAAAAAAAACTTTTCAAAATTCTGAGCCTTTTTTTTCAGGAAAGGAATGAAAATGTTTCTCATGATTCTTTTCTTGCTCTACTTTGCAGTGATTATCTTTGAGACATACAGTATCAGTGTCTTCATATCCAGTTCAATTCAGGACTCATAGCTCAGCAAAGTAAACAGAACAGATGTGTCGAAGAGAATAGTTTTACCTGCCAGAAGATGGCATCTATCGTGCTGCCCAGGAAGCCTTCTCTCGTTTCAGATGACAGGAGTTTGGGTCCAAGGATCGTCATGAACTCATCGAAGTCAACCTGTCCATCACCTGTCACAATAAAGGACAGAGCAACATTTTTTTTTCAAATTATTTTCAATTATTTATCATAACTGATTTGATATCAAACCAAAACTAAAACACCTCCTAACTCCTTATGCACCTCATAATCTGATGAGTGGCTCTTCCGTGAAGTGCAGAGCTCCACCGAGGCGGCACAATGAAAAGGCAACCATTTGTTTCTGGGTCTGGATCTGAGTGTTAGTTCCACTCTCTTATCATATCTTATCATATCTATTAATCTCAGCTTTACCATCTAACACAGTGAAAATCATTCCGACAGCAAGAAAACACAGTCTCACTGGTATCCCTTCACTGGTCTGGAACGAGAGGTGAAGCAGAGTGATGTTCCTGTCCTGAACAACTACGGCTGATGTGCCTGTCCTGAACGGGGGACTCTGTGGCTAACAAGCAGCAGCTGAAAGTGTGTAACCGTGTGAAAGTGAAGCCGGGTCTTAAGGGAAAACAAGGACACAGCAATGAACATTTCCTGGATTAAATGAGAGTAAAGCGCAGACCTAACTGAAGCCTTTTGGGGCTGTGAAAGATTTCTGCAGCTTTTTTCTATGCTGTTTGTATTATATCCGGTGTTTGGGCTTAAATATGGATGCTGTTCTTTATGCTTTGTTGTTATAATTTAAGGCCAGTCGGCTTCAAATGATACAGTTCAATTTACTACTGAAGAGGCGGTTAGAAAATGGCTCTGAATGGCTCTATGATAGTGGACGTGAAGCAGATCAAAGTTTACAGCTACTGTATCACTCACAACGCTGAGTTCCTGCAGTGCTCATTGATTCCAACTGTACCAAACTGGGAGCCTGCTGATAGTTCTTGAAGCTACTGCCAAAACAAAGCATTTAAACTCAGCACACAGCGACAATTCAAGCTAACAGATCATGGACCCATAATGATGTGGTTGAATCATTTTCTCCTGTTCTCTTTGGGTGTAAAGTTTTCATAATCTCAGTGAGGTGAGTTTGTCTGATTTAGTCATCTGTATATTTGAACCAAACCAACACTGAAAGCTCTTGCTGTACATTATCAGCTAGAGGAATTGAGAAAAAATGATATGGTTGCTCTTCCTGTATCTGCACATGAGGCTGGGACCTTGTCAGTGGAAAGTTACCGTGGCAGGACGAGTCAGTCTCCCTCTGCCTATGCTCTGAATCTGTGCATGTTCAGGAGGACACATGCAGGACTACGGGCCAGATGAAGCCGTGTTAAGATGCAGGGATGTCAGGTCGGGACAATGGATAGTGACAGTGCAGGCAAAGGTGCATTGGGTGTACAGGTTCAAGGTAAGACAGGATGAAGTGCAGTGGTTGAGTGTATACTGGGACCAGGCTCTAAACCATGTGTTGTTTAAAGATGATATTTTTGTATTTCCACTGAAACAAATGATTGAATGTAATGTGAAAAGGGTTTTAAAGCACATTTTCTGTACGGTTCAGTCTCACTGCTCCCATCAGCAGGCAGCTGTTTTCAGCAAACAGTTCCTGACAAAATGGCTGTTTTCTACCTGCCCAGCACCAAACAGCTGACAAATTCACTGAGACATCTAGCAGGTAAGAACCAGTGATGCATGTATCGTCATCACAAAATTATTTATTACAAATTTATTCTTAGTTGCGGTCATTACGAGTCTTCAGGCAGGCTACCATTTTAAACACAATGACTTTAACCAAAGCCTCGTCTTGTTTCATATTTCTCCACATGACATAATGTACCATGAATCTTCCACACAGTGTACGATACGCTCGCTGTGCTGAGAAATAAATGGGTAGAGAAGATAAATGAATGAATCAATGATTAAAATATCCGTCCATGGCAATCCTACCATATATTCTGCTTTAGGTAATATGAGGAAGCTCCACACACAATATGATAATGACTTAATACCTGACAGTTTCCATTTTCTTTTGTCAATTTATTTTTTATATCAAAATCTTGCTTTTTAACTATTTGGTTTGACTGTGTTAAGACTCAAGTTGGTAAAAATTAGCTTTCTATATATTTTCAACTTCTGACCCAAACTTTGTTTTGTTTCACAAAGTAGTGTATGAATATTATGTAAAGTTTTATATCTGCAGTGGTTTCATTGCCTTCATTTGCTTTCAAAAAGGTGCAAAAAGGCTTCATTCCAAAACTCTGTGTGTTCTCATAGGACAGACACTGACACCTGTAGAACTGTGATTGATTGTTTGGCTGTTTTAGTAGCACCTGAAGTGTTTGGTTACAGTATTATACAGGCTGAACCAGCTACTGCCACACCTCTGAACTGGTGTGCTGACTGGTTTGATAGAATGTTATACTGAATATGAAATTAGATTAGTTTCTAACCGTTAAGTTTAACCCTCATCCGTGCATAAAAAAATCCTACTAAAAAACACCCATCAACACTGGGTAATATCGTGGGATTTTCACCCTAAAAACCCGGCTTTTCCTAACATATAATGGTTGCATAGAGGCTCTCGTTTTGATATCTTTGCAGTTTGTGACAGCTCAACATCATGCACAAAGTCTCTGAGTCACTTTCTGTGACCGTCATTCTCCAAGCTACATGCTTTTAACCAGTCTCTTCCTGTGTTATGTCACAACCAAGCATCCTGTTTCAGCTGGAAACACAGGAACGAATTACTGAAGAAAGATGGGAAATCATGCTGCCTTCAGTTAAAGTTGGTCTCTGTTGGTGTTTATTGGACAGATGCCTACACAGACTCAAACTTAGAGATCAGTCAGTTAGAGAGATAGACTGACACCAGAAGAAAAAGCAGAGCATGCGTGATCTACACTGACAAACAGATGCTGCTGCAGAGCTGTGATCTGGAACACAGAGGAGGAGTCACAGCTCTCCACGAAGGGCACACAGTAACAATCACATGGATCAGCCATTCTCATTCATCTGCTAAAGCCCCTCTTCTCCCTCCATGCTGCGTCCCTTTGATCACTGGCTCTTCATTGTATCTACACACACATGCAAAGATAATTTCACAAACTACTTTGTGAATAACCAAAAACAACAACAACAACAACAAGAGGCAGATTTTATTTGATAATTTTACACTGAGATTAACTGCTAAGAAATGTCTTCCAATCAGTGTGTTGGAACTGGTTATAGTGCCTTGCTCTCATGTGGACATAAGTGCATAAAGAGAATTTGCAGATTTGGTATTCTATTATAGCATCTTCCCAGCTTTTCTTGAGGCATGGTCTTTTGTTTATGTACTTTCAGAGTAGTCTAATGTGTCCCCAAGTCAGATCTGGGTTTTGGGGGGCAGTTATAGTGCACTGGTGGGCACCAAAGTCATGTTAAAACTCTATGTATACAGTTCATAACAGCCAAAGCCTGAATGTAAGAAAGAGAATGGAAACACACTTTGCCTCCTGCTTTCCAACTGCAGCTGTTTATGTCTTAACAGTCTACTGAAGAACACCATGTTAGCTCAGTTACTGTTTATTCCGTAGCATGTAAATCAGACGCTTTATAGCTGAAAGCCTCTCTAGACATGAAGTCAGTGCGTGGGCCTTTCTCTTCATTTGTTTGTCTAAAACTCTTGGATCATATCTGAGTGAGCTGTCTTTATTGAATAGAAGTTTGTCAAATAAACAGCCCTTGCTAAGCAGCCGGCCGGTCCTCAGATTCAACAATGTCTAAATAAACAAAACCTCCACTATTTGGCTAAAGACGACAATCCCTACAAAAACAAGTTAACCTGGGTCTTTTAATGGGAAAGAAGTTTTCCAAAGAACTTCAACCAACTCAGATTCAATACTCAGAAAGAATGAGAAGAACCGAGTGAATAAATAAATAAACAGCATTAAACTTAACAGACTTCCTGAGACAAAAGCCGGTGTGACCTTCATCAGCTCCTCGGCTGCATTTTCAAGTTGCAGCAGACGATGCAACAAGATTCGGTCCTGAGGCGCAAAGGCAGCTACGGTCTCCTGAGATTCTGAAGTGGATGAGTCAGAAGAGGAGAATAAAGACAGAAACTTCTTAAACTTTAATATTCAGCCTTGAACATTTACAGTATTTCTCCCTCCACAGCGAAACTGAAAAGCACTTATCAAAGGCTGTGATAGCAGCGTGAAGAATTTGAATATTTCCCAGTGAACTGACATTTGCATATTGCATTTTCCCCCATCCCCGCTTCATGTGATTTTAAGAGTCTACCCTTTATAAAATGTCACTTCCCAGGAAGTGGGATTTCTTGTGTTTGTGTTTTCTTGCTGCTGAATGTTCTCACCGGGGACAAAAGGTTAAAAGGTCACAGGTGAGGATGGTGCTGCAGAAATAAACCTCCTCTGATTCAGATCTCACTACTTTGACAACAGGAGCCATGAGCACTCGATGCATTGTTATACCACAGTTTTGTGATGCGTTCCCCTTCAGATTCAGCAGATGCAGTGATTTAGTTGGAGCTGGAAGACCGATGTATAAACCTATAATAACTATACCTATGTCATGTGTGCATACATTTTATCTTGCTCACACATTTCTTCATTTCGGTCCTTTCTCCTGGCCCGAGATTCACTTTGGTGCTTTCATGTGTCAAATGGAAACGGCGAGTGGTTGAGATTGAAATGAGTGCACACTCAAGCATGCATGAATACATGTTTTATGCATGACGCAGAGGAATATGTAATCTGTGTATCTGAACAGGGAGTGTGCTCAGTAAAACACGGCTCTATACTGCAAATCTCTGCAAAGCTGCCTGATGGTGAGACCTGAGGTGTTTACATTTTTGTGATAGTAAATAAAGTGGGTTTTTTTTATGTCTGTACACGAGGGGAGGAACTCAATCTGCACCCAGTGCATTTTTTTTTTTTACAACTGTTTGCGTGAGTGTGTGTGACTCACCATCCATGTCTAGTCTCTGCATGATGATGGCCAGCTCCACCTCACTGGGCATGTAACCCAGGGAGCGCATGGCCATACCCAGCTCCTGTTTGGAAATGAACCCGTTTCCGTCACGATCCAGCACCTTAAACGCCTCCCGGATCTCTGCCAAGACAAACAGGAAATAGACTCAGCATCTATAAACAATGCCCGCCCCTCCTGCTTCCAAGTTGTACAAACAAACACTTATTCCTGCTCATTTACAGCACTGCCTGTGTTAGTCTGCCAAACAACCTTGTTATTATTTCTTGCCACTGCCCTCTGTATTTTGGGGATTTCTATCTTTGGCAGGGATACACTTCTCACAACTTTGAATTCATTTTGTATTTAATGAAGTCAATTGGCATTTCACCCTTTCCCCTTATTCATCATCATTTGCACACCTCTCCCTCCCTCTCTCTCTCTTCCTGTCTGACCCGGCTTTGGGCTTTGGGCTGGGCTGCACGTTATGCAATTGGTCTCGTGCCACTGCCTCAAGTTAAAAGGATCAATTCCACCCATCGATTCATTTTCTTCACCTGGTGTCACAGCTTTCATGTTGTCCAACACAGACCTGCAAGCATGTTCCTTTATTCTCTGCCTTTCATATTTAACTGTGTATTTTTAATCCTTCGTTTAAATCATTACAACATCAGCGAGTAAGAGCTCAAGTGTGGTTTGCTTAAGGGCATCCTGTCTGTCGCTGGGGTTAAACTTGTGACTAGATTATCACTCCCATCGATGCTGTTCTGTGCATAAACATTCCTGCTCAGTACAGTTAGCAGGCATCAAGCAATCTCAGTTTTTAATGGTGCTGTATTACATGGTTTAGTCATCACAGAGGAAAATGTCTCCTTAATTTATCACGACAGGTTACGGTGGAGGGATAACTCAGCTTACTACACAGATCTGTTATATCTACAAGGCTCAGTGGTTGGTCCCTCTCAAAGTTTACTTTGGACTTTCACTACATTATGATTATGAGAGGCCCTGAGGAAGTCATAATTTGTACAATATCCCTTGGAAAAAGCAAGGATTGGAAAAGAATCAGAAACATAATATTGAAATAGAACCATATATTTTTTTAATCTTTTCTATCCTGTTAAACATCTTGTGACACCCTCAGATTTATTTTGTGATCTCTGATGAAGACACAGTAGTGTCAAAACGTTAGTGTGTCTGCACAGTTAAAGGCTGTGAATTAATCTGTGCGCTCTGGTATCGTTTGTCTCTTTTTTGTCCTCAAGCCGAGAACCACCTGATTCAGCTGCATCTAGCTGGAAGATGTACAGATAACCCTGTTTTTATTATCCTGCGATCCCTCAGAGTCTGATCTACACAGCAGGTATACCTTTACTTAGTGAAATTACTTTGTCTTTGGCAGCAGGAAAAACACCAGCTCAAGTGTACAGAACACTGATTTTCCATATTTTCACTTTCAGTGCAACTGAATGAGAGCTAAACTTCAGGAACATAATAAAAACACCTTAAAGCCCGACAAAAAATATCAATTTGTTGAAGTTCATTCATATTGTTGAGTTTCTGTTGAGACTCAAAGCACAGTTGACTGACCCAGGGATGTAATTTGTAGAGCTGTTAATAACTCTGGAAACAAAGAAAGACTGTTTTTCACGGAATTCTGGTCAGTATTGATGACGTATACACCAACAATTCAAGAATAGAAAACCATAAATCAGATTTATAAAAGGCAGAAACTCATATAACATGAATCTAGTTCAGTTACAAAAAGCTCTAAAAGTGAGTTTTCAGGCAAGATGAATCACATCATGTGGTAAGAAGAAAATCTACATGATGCCAACACATGAAAATTGTGTCTGGGGAACAATGGTCACACATAAAGACTTATAACATAGTTAGCAGGACATTTACTTAACACTGTATGGCCACTTTAAAAATGACCATAAGGTTAAATGAAGGCTGCATCCTCACCAATCAATCAATCAATAAAAAAAATACGCTTTTTTAAAAAAAAATACTATATTTTTAACGACACCTGTCACATAAATTAACTTTTAAGATAAACAAATATATATATATATATATATATATATATTTGACTGTGATTGTGGTATCTTTTATATTTTCAACCTGCTTCAAATGAGTTTTGAAATCAGCAAATTAGTGGCGGTCCACATTACTGTCTTGGGTTTGTTGTTTTAGCTGTGGTTTTTACATGTTGAGCTGCTGAAACTACACTTCACTAAACTGGCTCAGTCTCACAGCAGAGATAAGAATGCCTCAGTTGTACACAGTTGGGTCAGCAGCTGGTTCACTAGCTGCTCAACATGCGATCGAGTCACCAGTGAGAGGAGTCTGCAGGCTTCACCGTGCTGTAATAAATGCATATTTCATAAGTGAGCCTACAGACCGGAGAGGGTGTATGGACAGAGAAGAGAGAGACTGACAGGCATGTGGTGTTTTTTAAATAGAGGTGGAATATCACTTCTCTGAAGAACACTGACTGCATGACATGCATGAGCACACTGTTGGGCACTGAATAACTCGAGACTGGAAAGTGGAACAGATGGTTTAACTCCATCCTTTCCACGAGTTTTTCAAAGGATATGTAGAGGACATACACAGCATCTCTGCATATTTTATATTCAACAGCAACAAGAAATGACACATTCAGCTATTTCACATCCACGATTCACAGTTCTGTTTACTTAAATACAACATAGTCTTTGACATTTGATGAGAAATTGCTGTAGTACTCTCATACGTACATCAAAACAATGCAGCATAAGACAAGACAGGACAATACTGCAGAGTTCACGTACAAAGGTCAAAAAAAAAAAAATCCATCTTGCCTGAGATTTAACGTATTTCTATTGAGAGTTTTTTTTTTTCAGGAAACAAACATTTTCTGACTGCCTGGACCACAAATCGCCAAACGGAACCAAAAACCAGACATTAAGAAATGAGCCCATCAATCATCTTATTATCTGTTACACTGCCCCAATGCACAACCAGTCTGCTGGCAAATGAATTGGAACAACAAAGAATAAATGGAGCGTAAATTATGAATTGTCTCATAAAATTGAGAACAGGGTTTTGACTGTGTTAAGTGCCTACGGCAAATAGTAAGAGGCCACAGTCTCCAACCTGCATCACAAACAGCATGTTCTTATGTCCACAAACAGGTGGTCCTCGGCAAATAATGTGCCATCATCATTTGTAACAATACAAAGCCTTGTTTCAGAGATAACATTTTCTTGGATGCACACACGGCAATGCTAACAAACACACATCAAAGGCATACAGATTCCATTCCCTGCACTGAAATGAGCGCTTCATGAATAAATCTATCAGTGATGCAGGCCTTTACTGAATACTTTCCTGAGTACTCAATATGCCAGAACAGAGTAACAACACAGAGACCAGGTTGATGCATTCAAATGTCTCAGTCCATTTCATGCACAAAGGCGCCTATCCATCAACACTCACGGCACAATGGAATTTTGAGCTGCTTTCCAACCCAAAATCTGACATTTGTTGTTAGAGCGATATTTCTACCAAAGGGACAGAGGTAACAAGAGACGTCACAGCAAAGTCCGACTCAGGTCAAAACAGAATCCTAAAGTGGCAGAGTTTGTTCATTTTGAATGAAAATCATGCCTTGCAGTGTTAAATGTTAATGAGGGCATGTGTTTATTGTGAGTGTATCAGTGACTGTGTATGTTTGAATGACTGGTGCCTGTTTACTTGCATTACGTAATCCGCTCCCTCACGCATTCTGCTTGACCTTTCAGATACAGCAGTGATGCTTGACATTAGCAGAGACACAGCTGGCACATGTGCTGGCATTGTCACCAGGACTCTGACTTTAGTAACACAACTAACTTAACTACAAACTGCAACAAGCTATTTTTTTTTGTTTGTTGGATTCTGGAGGTGCATGCAACCTCAGGTTGATTTGTTCCATATTTGGCTCCTGGCACCAGTATCAAATACGACTGTAGGTGTGGTGGTGTCCCGGTGGGACTGAAGACAGGAAAAAGACAGCCAGCACCATGGACAGCTCCCCAGGCTCCTGCTAAGACAAGCTGTCTGTTGCGAGCGGGATTCTGTCTGTGTGCTGCAGGCGGTCACCTGCAGCACACAGGTCCATTCACTGCCAGTATCAGTCCTGCAGGTAGCCAAGTCTCTCAGCCACTTGCTAAGTTTGGAGATGAAGAGTCTGCACACTCCAATCAAAAAAACTGCCAAGTGGGAGCTGCTGTTTATATGCCCATGGAGTGGAAAACAAGCTGCCTAATGCTGGTGCCCATCAGCCCCCGGGTTCCCTCTCCCACCCTCTTTATAGGAAAGCTCAGCGCTGGTGGGCTGAGCAGACACAAACCTCCCCGCCAGCTTCCTGCTGTCTGGTCTAGCTCAGCATGCTTAGTGAAAGAAGAGCCTGAGTGTCGACCAGGGAGGGTTTCTTCCGCTGCCCTTTCACTGAATCTTTAATAAAATAGCCTATTTCAGTTTTTGCTCTAAATCCTGTCTCCAGGACTTTTGTGCTGTGCAATCTGCCTGTAATTTACCCCTGGACTACCACTGTGGATCCAGCCTCAGCTCAACGTGTGGTGGAGTGTCTCAATGTTAATTGACTTAAATATTATGACTGCAGCAGTCTGCTGTTAGACCCAGACTGGACCTCTCACTATTCCAAAACAGAACTACCACTACAGCTCCAGCCATCCCAGTATAATATATAAAGTTTATACAGTACGCCCTCTGGAAATGACACTGAGTGAAACTGCAGCTCTACAACACATGTGGCTGAAAGAAGCAGAGTGAAGTTAGTTCTCATTCACAAATCTCCCTAAACATTCCTTCAGGTCCTGCTGTTCCTAATGCTGCATTAATTTAAACTCTGGCTAATGTTGACTCGTGCTAGCCATAAGGTCACAGAAAACTAAGTTAACATCTGACTTGCATAAAACTAAAAGAAAAGCACAAAAGTAATCAAAGGCCACTGGCCTCATGCAGCTTTTGGCCTGGTGGAAAGTACTAACCTGGCTCAGCAGGAGAATATCTCAGAAAACACAATATACTCGAGGAAGAGTTCCTGCTACAGCATATTACTGAGCTGAACAAACGAGAACCTTTTATTCTCTAACCTCTTTATGTCCATCATCCTCATATATAACATGTAAACCACATTTTAATGTCATTACTAACAGTTATTTATAGGCAAAGGCCTTCATGCATTCAGTGTAATGAAACTTCACGTCCTCTGTGTTAGCTCATGAAATGTAGCATTACAGCTCAGCTTGTTTTGTTTTGTTTTTCAGGATGAAACTCAGTAAGTTTGGGATATAATGGTAAGTGTTTTCCTGCAGCACAGACCAGAGAGCACACAGAGTATAAAGGTGATTCTTGATGCCTGTGGTTTGTCCTTGCATTGGGCCAGGAGCAGCACAGGGCTACTCTCCTGTGCTTTTCTCTTTTTTTCTGCACAATACTGTGACTCAATTTACATATATTACATATACATATATTAAATTAACAATAGAGCTGCAAGAAATGTACAAATTGATCTCAGAGGGCACAAAGGATGCTCTCATGTCATGAAGCAAGGACAGTGCAGCCCTCAGACAAGGTATCTAATGATATTAGCCAGGTTACACATTCAGAAGAGTGACAGCTGTGATGATGGAGATGTGAGCTCCGGGTATTTGTTTCTGACAGATCAGAGGCAAGATCAATGAAGAATTTTGCAAATTCTGTTTTACTGAATTAAGTACCTACCCTACATTCTACAAGTGATATTTATAGCTCCTGTGCTGTTTTAAAGGATCGTACAAAGCGCATTTAACTCTCCTTGCGGGTGTATTGACAGTCGACTCTACAGGAACCACATGGAAATAAAACACAGTTCGTGGAAAAGTTTCTTCTTTAGTGATGCACAGAATTTGTCAGTTTTGTTTCCATGACTATAACTTCAACTTCCATAAAAAGCAAAAATCAGGGTCACAATTTTGCAAGTGTAGCTCACATCACAAAGCTGCTCTTCTTTGTGCTACAGCTGCTGGTGGATAACTGCTTGCTGCACTGAATACAGGGACAAATACAGCCACGTATCTCAGAGTGACTGAATTACGTTGTCAAAACTTAAAGCATCATCCATTATGTCTCTATTAATCCCTTCAGACAACAGCAGCTTCTCCTGAGAGATGAGACACTGACATGTGACAGCTCGGCCCGCTGTGGCAGGCTTTGCCCTGGACAAATTCAGTGAATCGCCTCTTTAATTATTGTGAAGGAGAAGTGTTGAATGTGCAGAAGACTGTGAGGAAAAGGAATCAGTGGGAGACTGAGGTGCAGCTAATGATGACTGAAAAAGAAGAAAGCACCCTGTATGTCCAGTAGAGCTGAACAATTTTTCTGGCAATTTCGATTTGATTCACGATTTTCTTCAAATCAAGCTTCAGTGCAATATTCACAATGTACAGTGACATTTACAAACATGACAGAAAATTACATCATACCATTAAAACATCAAATGCCATTACTCTAATGCAAGAATGAAAAAGTGTTGTTTCATCTGGATGTTGCAACTTTAGCGCGACAGGTTTTGCACAGTACCTGTTTCTGGTGCACGTCTGCAGCCTCAAACCCGAAATACTCCCAAATGACCAACGTGCTGTTTTTCTTGGGGATTAAATCCCCTAACTCCACTTCTAGCCCAGATGAAGCCATTTCAGAAATGAAGGAGCAGGTGGAGCAGGTTATACTAATTGGTTAGCGTCACCTGTCCAAGAGCTGCATGACTGGTGAGCTTGGCAGGTAGGGAGATGGCATGTATGTGTAAAACAGTTGACACAGCAGATCCTGGGTCAGTCACTCACAGCTTTGGCGATCACATGATTGCGTTGTCTGAAATCGCAATTTCGATCAGAAAACGATAAATCGCCCTAATGTCCAGATTGTCAGGTTCAGATAAATAATTTCCAAAATAAATGAATAATGAAAAAATTCCTTGATAAATAACACAATTTATGCAAGGATCGCAAACGTATTCTGCACAAAAATGCCATCATTGTTGCACTAATGACCATCATATCATCACCTGTACCTCCTGATAAATGCTCTGATGGTGCTCCTGTACAGTTCCTAATTTGTGACTGAATCCTGTGTTTCAGTCTTGTTTAGATGTTTAGATTTTGGTCACTATGCAGTACTGAAAGCTAATCTGCATAAGCATGTGGTAGGATTTAACTTTACAAGAAGCTTCAATACGATTTCTTGGTGGTTTTATGGAAACTTGTCATGGACACCACAGATATCCCCTGGAACTTCTGCAGATCCGAGCAGTAACAGTATTCTGGTTTGTAATCTGTTTTGATTTCACCACAGTATGTACTATACACTGCACATGTAGTGTATAGTACATACTAATAAAGTAATTACAGTACTGATAGGCTATGGTTTGTCTGTTTCATTTCCTATTCACCAGACAACAGAAACCGATGAAACAGGAATGAGAAATTCATACATTGCAAATATCTCCATGCATATTAAAACTCCGCCCTGACAGAGTGTCTGGCTATTACCGTGCGCTGTGCAGCCAATTTTCCAGGCGGCAGCTTAATGTTGCATCAATGGATTAATATTTTGGAGGTCTGGGGGAACCTAGTTTGTTTGCTGTCTTTGAGGCTGCTGCTGCTGACTCTGGCAGACTGTTATTGATCAGGTTTGTATTCTACAGGACCGGGTGATTACTCTCAGACAGACTCCAAGACAAAGCATTCATAAACAGAGCTGCAGCTACAGCACAGACGTGAAGTCAGACTGAGAAGCCAGAAGACCGCGAAGGTCCAGGTGAGACTCCAGGTGAGATAAGCTATGTAGCGCATAATGCATCATTGCACCTTATTGTTGTTCAGATGAGAAGGGTGCTGCTGGTTGTGTAGCACTGAATGTGTGTTTTTCAAAGCATTACTGACTACAAGACTGACTCGGGCGACTTGGATCAACATCTGTCCCTAAAAACAAAATCTGTCACAATTGGATATGCTGGTCGCCGGCCGGTAACCCACAGCAACAGTGTATCTGTTAAGTAACTAGAAATGTTTTCTGAAAACAAAGCCGCATATGGGTTTGGGATTCAGCAGCATGTACAGGCTTGTTGTCTAAAATAGCCATCCCACTGTGTGACCGTCTGATATGCCTTAACATCACATGACTCTGCTCTAATTTTCTTCCACTGCATAAAGACAAATATCTTCCCAACAGCCTCCATGATCCTTAACATCTTTGTTGCTTTTCTGCTGGTGTTAATGTTGTTCTTTACCTTCTGGTAACTGTTTACCTTAGTTCTGTTTCTACATCCCCTTCAAGCTTGCATGAAGCATAACTAAACATAAAGCTGCAATGAGTTTATGATAATTTGTATGCATCCCCATGTTCAGGAGCAAATATTTTAGACCAACTTTTTTTTGTCTTCTTTTTACTTCAGGGCAGACCTTAGTGTTACCTCTTGAAAATAAATGAGTTAGTAGTAAAGCAGACTAAAGCTGGCTGCAGGTGAAAACAAAGAATACATACTGTGTGTGTGTGTGTGTGTGTGTGTGTGTGTGTGTGTGTGTGTGTGTGTATATATATACACACACTTTGTTTTCTCCTACAGAAGAAACACGGTTAAAATTATGACAGTTACTAAAATGCCACTAAATCAAAGCATCTTCTTGAAACTAATTCTTCAATTATGTTTTTTTTTAGGTTACAGTAACAACATACTGTAGATGCTAAAATATCACCTGCTCATCTTCATTTGTGGTAAAACGTTGATTGATTATGAAGGTAGAAAGACAGGCAGCAGAAGCCAAATCACTTTAAATGGAAATTAATGCAAACGCAGGACAGCAGGCAGTTGCCTGAGAAGCCTTACCATCGAGCTCCTCCACAGAGATGCTGGCCAACACATCGCTGTCACTGTCTGACAGCGAGCGGCTCAGGTAATTCCCCTTGTAGAGCAGGCCTGCCGTCACATGGTGGAACGGCATCTTCTCCCTGAGAAACAACAGAAAGGAAACATTTATACAGTGTGAAGGAAGGAAAGGGGAGCTGAAGAACAGATTAATCTGAACTAACAAATACCATTTAAGAGCTCCACATGTTACATGTTTCTAAACAATGTTTTTCAGCAGGGGAACTCCCATTGCAAGTTGCAAGAATTGACCTGTGAGGTGCACAAATCCCATTTCAACCAAACTTAAAAATAAATCAGGTGAACAGTAACATGAAATGTGAACACATAAGTGGCTACAGAGGGCTTGTTTGCCCGTTTGTGATAATGGTGAAGCTAAAACAAATTAAGTCCAAGGGGCACAGCATAAACAAGATCTTTAAATGAAGCAGAACTCATTCTCTAATGGGAAGTCACACAGTGGAGGAGACCCACGGTGTGTATATATATA
>JBBMJY010000026.1:1441513-1458886 GCA_037833715.1 Toxotes lorentzi
TATATATATTACCAGAAGTAAATGCACTGAATGTGTGTGTACAGTGTATGTGCAAATGTGACTGAGACAATTAATTATTCAATAAATCGAAGCCCAAGGGCACAGGAGGAAAATAAGAGAACATAGAGCACGGAGGTTTGGGCGACTACTTCCTCCTCTCTAATTGGATTTGGGCTCGATGAGCACTTTGAGGGTATGCTTCTGAGACAGATATTACCCAGAGAGCAATGCAAAACAGCAAACTTCTCTGAAGAACTGGGCTTCTCGATGGACATGAGAGAACACATTTCAGTGTGTTTAAACTGAGCCCACCAGAAGCAAACAGAATCCCAACTGTTTTTTTTTTTTTTTTTTTTTTTTAATTTCCTCAGCAGTGGAAGTAAATTGTGTTGGAATTTCCGTCCAGTAATTGCTAAAATATCTCTTTAATTTTTTTTGCTACCATTTGCCCCTTTTGAAGGCTTTTTTCTGCCATGTCCAGCACTTGCCAGAGCTAATGTTTCACTGGTGGGAGCTGCCGGCCATCCGTTGCCACACAAACTGAAAACTGGCCCCTGCATATTTCTTGTTTGTCAGTTTAATAATCATGCATATCAAGACGTCTGCAACTACGCCTAAAGCCCCTTTTACAACCAGCTTTCTTCACACGTAATGTCAGGAGTTTTCACTTCCTAATTCATCAATTATTCAGTCATCTCTCAGCTGTCGTTATGAATATTACAATCATCCCTCTTCTCCGCCTGCTCTTTCCGTATTATCGTTACGAGACATCCCATAGATTGTCAGCCGTCACACGCAGGTGTATACTAGGTTTCCGTTGCTGCGGCCAAGTATTGATCAGAATGATTTACCATGCAGGGACAGAATTTACATACATTTCATTACAATGTGTGTGTGTTTTATGTGTTCTGTGTGTACGCACTGTGAGGGTGGAGGGCGACTGTGGCTCCCATTATGAGTTTTCTCACACTTCTGACACCTTTGAGTCAGCATTCTTAAGTCACCAGTTTATCTGGCTAAAAGCTCAGAATGACCAGCACCGAGCAGAGACACTAACAGGCCTTTACTTTGTCACTTCCCATGATTTTGTTGATATTGTTGATTACCACAGTTCAGATAAGTCTGAGATGCAGTGGAGGAAACTCAGTGGACTCAGAATCAGAGGTGGAGAGTAATAAAGCCTTTTCAGCACTTCAGAAATACCTCTTACATTTCAGAGAGAAATGTTCAGCTTAGCCGCATTCTGATGGCTGCATGTCCTGGCTCCTTTACACACAAAATGGGATTTATAAAATGTGATGGATTATTGGAGTTTAAACACCTGCAACAACTGGAGTATTGAGAACAGTACTGAGATGATAAACTGACGATTCAGTCGACTGAAAATTACTCGACATTTAAGTGGTTGAGTTGATAATCTCACCACTAGGTCCATTTAGGAGTTGTTCTGTTCTAAATGGGCTGTGTGATGACACTGTGTTCTCAGTTATTGTCTCACAGGTGTAGAACAGATATCAAAACTGAGTCATTTCAGTCATTTATCAGGCCTTTATGATTGCTTCCAGCTTCCAGTGTGACAATTTTCTGCTTTTCTCTACTTTAGACCGCTGTAATTTGGGTGTCTTTGGACTGTCGTTTGGACAAAAACAAGCAGTTTCAATGTATAATCAACACATCAAATGAAGCACAGCATTAGTTCAGGCACAGAACTGAAGTCACAATTGTACTGGCTGGTTGGCATCAGCCATTTCACAGCCTCACAATCAACAGTAAATCCACTCATATTCGTGCAGGTGTGGACATTATAACCTGATATTTATTGCCATCATTTCACTGATATGCTCATGCCAATGTCATTTGCTACCACCACCCCAGCCTCCTCCTCATGTAGTGTTTTTGGTGCAGCTGACGTAACTAACACTTAATGTTCATGGATGTTTATTAAGAGGGGATCGGTCCTCACTGCCGTTCAGACTGCAAAGAGCTTTTCTCCTCCAGTTCTAACTGTAAAACCATTTGCTGCTGTGGAGCTCTAACGGTCACATACAGCTTTGCAGAGGTGACCCGGCCTCTCAGAGTCCATGACACAAAAACAACGGCTGCATCACTGAGCAACACCAACTAAATGTACTAACATATTTGTTCTTTTCCAATTACTCCAAAAGAGCGGGTGCACCAAGGAGGACGAAACCTGACGCCACTGGTAAACGCACAAAGATGTCGACCTGCTAAGCATACAGAGAGAGCACGGCACATTAACAGGAAATAAGATTTTTACAGCAATATTTTACTATAGTATCTCATAATGTTTATTAATGCAGAAGATGAAGCCTGAGATAATGTGCTGAAACAGTAAAACACCTGATCTTCAACCCCTTAGGAAGACCGCCTTCAGCATCATTACACTTGATTAAATTGATCAAAGGTCTCAGCTGAACACGCTAATTTGTCCTTCAGGGGCAGAGAACAGCAATCGCTTAAATCAGGAGGTGAGCACCGCAGCCTCAACTAAGACCACATCTATTTTTCTCTCTCTCTCTCTCTTTTTCCCCCTCATCAAATAGCTATTCCCTGCATAATCTGATATATCAATTCAATAGAGAAAGAGGCGAGGATTCTAGGATTTAATTCTTAGATTGACTGGCTGATAAAAATGAACCATAGAAATGACTTAGAGATAAAATCACTGGAAGTTACCTCTTTACATTACTGAGCAGGCTGCTCACTGTTTGAGGATACACACAGATGCTTTTCCCTCCTTACACTCCAGGCTGTAACCAATGATTATTTGTACTGTCAATTAACTATATGATTGATCAGTTCACTATTGTTTAGTCTATCAAATATTATAAAATGGAAAAAAAAAATAATCTCACTCACTTTCCCAGAGTCTGAGTTAATGTCTTCAAAGTGAATGTTTAGTCTGAGGAACAGTTGTCACTCGATTTTTTTTTTTTTGTTTTACTTATTTACCTTTAAATAGACTGAAGAAGCTATCTTAAATGTCTTAGGTTACTTTAGTCATGCTGTTGAATCTCCACTGACAAGAAGAATTTAAGAATATGTAAAACCACACATGAACGTGACAGTAGAAGCAGATGAGACGCGCCCTTGTTTATGGAATAGTAACTCAAACTTTACATCACGTTAAGGCCATTAGCAGAAGCTGTTATCCAAAGTGACTTTCAGTGAGTGAGTCAGTGTCTGGCTCAAGGACATGTTGAAGAGACAAGACACATGGCTGCTGAAGGCTGAACTAGCTGTGATTGAACCTGTGGCGTTTACTCACACTTTTTCTGGTTTTCCTGCATTTGAAGGTGACAAGTGTGCCCAAAGAAACACAGTTCAAAGAATAAAGGAAGACAATGTTCAACACACTATCAACCAAACTTTGCAACTACAGCATCTTGAACAGGATGATCTGATAAGTGACAATATCTGAACAGTTTGAACAAAAAAGTTCAGCAGGCAGCGTGAGGCAGCCTTTTTTTTTTGTTTGTTTAATTTAATGGACCGCAGAGATTAAAGATGGCTGCGCACGCCGCTGGAGTTAATGATGTTTAAATCCTGATGATGATGATGATGATGATGTACAGTCAGTCAGAAGAGAAAATGCTAAACTTGAGAAAGCAAAAACCATTTAGACCATATATATTCTTGCTTTCATTCAAAGTGTATCAACCACAACAAAACTATTTGAAGGCAAACTATTACCGCATCATTATAATCCTTTTAATTCTTTCCAGTGTTGTTAAGACTGGGTCACAGCAGAACTGAACTCAATTACGCCAGAGACATAAATAAAACCACCTCCACTAAACTTGTGTGCATGCCTTATAGGGAAAGCTGTACTACTCGTACTGACACTGTAAGGATAAGACAAAGATGACATGACTAATCAAAACACTTTGACCCTGAAGGAAGAAGAAGTAAGCCACAATTACGCTGTTGCCATTAAAAAGCTGCATGTCCTCAAAAGAACTGGTGGGGAGAGATGATGAACTCAGTCCTCTCTGTTAACTTGTGTCCAGCACCTGGACATCACAGATTAGTGCCACACCTAAACGTATAAAATGGAGATCAATATCTAGGGTTTTTTTTTTTCTTAAATGATTTTCTTTAGTCATTTAAAATGTCAAAGAAGAGAAACACACTGAAAAATGCACCTCAATAACTTTGGCAATCCAAAACAACAGATTCAAATTGCTTGTTTGTCTAAAGGCCCTAAACAAAAACACAAAATCTGCAATGATACAAAACAGAAAAAAGCAGTGAATCCTCACATTTGAGAACCTGGAAAAAGCAAATGATTGTTGTTTTGACTTGATAAATGACTCAAACAACAAATTTACCATCAACCATCAGTTAAATTATTGATACATTCTCTTGGCACTACAATTCAGACAGTTTCCACTTCCCTATAAAGTGTCGTTCATGTGATGAGTGTGTAAATTCTCCAGAAAACTGCAATAACCCACAGAGACCTGCTCTTGATATTTTCCACAAAAACGCTGTTCAAAAAGAATAAGATTCTTCCAAACACAATTCTAACAAATCAAGTAACTCTTGACAGGATTTAAACTTGTCCTTGTCAAGTACAAAACAATGATCATGAAATGACTTTTGTAATACTAAGTTAATACTGTGTCCTCTGAGTGCCAAACTTCTGTCTGTCTCTTCAAGAAATGAGTCCCACACCAATGGAAGAGAGTGCAACCTGGTGAAAAGAGCACAGCTTTATTGAAAGCTTTCTGCATGACAAGGAGGCCAGATGGCAATTTCTCACATCAGACCCCGCAACACAACAGCCAATAGCAATAGGCCGATACTGATGGGGACACGAGCAGAACATTGTGTACCGGCTAGCAGACCCTCCGGCCACAAAATCAGCTTTGCAAAGAGGACTGTGGCACAGTGGCACATTACAATTATGTCTAAAAATCTATGTTGTGAAAATAAACAAGTCCTAGTTTAAACACATGAAGTTCTCAAAGGAATGTAATTCCCCTTTCTAGATGAATCTGTCTCCATATCACTGATGAAATGGCATTCCTTCCCAGCACAAAGGGGCAGTTAAACCCCCCCCCCCCTGCACTGCACTATGACGGTTAAAATCTCTTTTTTCACATCCTTATCAGAGATCAACAAAAGAAAAACGGATTGAGGTGTGGTCACATGCGCGGAATCCTTCAAAAGTTTCCACCCAAAGAGAAAGAAACAGCAGCAAGTTTTCAGTGCACTGTCACCAGTTTGACCATTTTCCACACAAACATTCAAACAATTGATTGGTCATATAATCAGCGACAGCACAGCCAACAAGATGAGGTTTGTAGAATCTGCAAACTTCAGGGTGAAGATCAAGAGGTGCTCTGGTCACACTTCAATTTTAGGCAGCTTGTCGTCAACTGATGACTCTATCCACTCATATGAATCTGTGTAAACACAGTGAACCTTTGATAACACTGTACACTGCTGCAGCAAACACACAAAGAAGATGCTAAAAATCATCAGTGTAAAAACAGCAGTTTGGTCCAGCAAGTCGTCACTGTGATACATTAATTACCGACTGTTTTTGATCATCCAGCCGTATCTGTTCTTAATGTGGGAAAAATGAAACCAAGTTACGCAACAGAGACAGCGAAACAAATGTGTCACTGTCATTTAAATAACAAGGTGAAAAAATATTACTATGGATCAATGACTCAAGCCTGAACTATCTCTAAGAGCAATTAATGGTTAAATGACTTCACATTCTAGTGCACATCCCAGTGCAGGAGACACACAGGTGCTTGAAAATGAAGTCAACTGTGTGAAAAGGTAATTTATCAGACCATCACTGCAAAACAGGAGTCAAACGTTCCCCAAACTGAGAAAAGAGACGGGAGCGTCCCACACAAGTGCCACCTCGCTGCACACAGTACCAGCTGCTTCCTGCAGCAACAGACCTATTCACTCTCTCTCTCTCCGTCTCTCCCATGCTGATTCTTACCCATACTGGTGGCTGTGACTGTACTCAGCAGGATACTGCAGCACAACAGGCTCCCTCACTGGACTCTCCATCACGTCCGCTGTCCTGTCCCTTAGGTATGGGTTGCCTGGCAAATCTCCGTTTGCCTCCGAGTGCGTCCCTGGCGGCAGCATGCCGGAGGGCTCCACTGTCTGAGGATCAGGCTCTGTGACCTCCTCCTCCATCAGATTCTTAGATCCAGTGGTGCCTCCAGCAGCAGCACCAGCAGCAGACTGCCTGTCCACAAACCACTAAGCCTGGCTGCCCCCAGAGTTTGGGCTTGTCCCAGAGCAGCAGCATCGGTTCCCAGAAACCCCTTGTTTAATATTTGAGCAGTGAGAGCAGCAGGTAGGACAGCTCATGCTCCTCACTCACTCCCTCCCTCCCTCCGACTCCCTCCCTTCCCTTTTGCTCTCTCACTCACTCTCCAGTGCAAACATTCCTCCACATGGGGAGACAAAGTGGCCAATGACAAGACTCTGCCCTGCCTGCAACTGGGGGGGAGGGGGGGCTCCCAGACAGAGAGAGAAAAAGAAAGACGGGTGTAGCAAGACTGACCGGTGGAAGGTGAAAGAACTGTTTTTAGGAATGTGTGCAGGAAGAACACACGCAGCCTTTAAATCCCGGTGGATTATGCTTACAGTGCAGGTCAACACGAGGATGCTCGGAAGGCACAACACACACACAGAGCGACACATCCCCGGGCGAGGGGATGTGTGAACGTGGAGTAAGAACGCGCGTCGGCCGCTGCTCATAGTGATGGTGGGTGGGGGCGGCCGGCATCCCGGCGGGGGTCCACAGTGAGAGCTCTGCTGCACCCCTCCACAGCTCCAGTACATCCCATCTACCCCCAGTGCGCAAGCGTGCGCGCGCACTCACACACACACACACACACATACACACATATCCTGGGAGCTGCTGATCATCTTTGTGAAAGAAACTATATTCATGCAACAGCTGCCACCATCACCATCTTATGACTGAGTGATGTCGGTTTAAAATAAATACGAGCAGAGATTTGACTCTGAAACAGAAAGACGATGAAACCGCAGGACATTTCAGCACGATTTATCTTCAGCAGGTCAACAGTCGATAATCGATTTAAAAACTTTATAAAACACAACCTGACAAATCTCACTGCACTAAAACGGAAAAGGAAAACTATTAATTAGACTTATTTTCTAGCCAGTTTCTCATACACTCTCCACAGCGTCCACCATCTGATGACACAGAAAATCACAGAAGCTGCAGCAGATATTAACACAGACTAATGAGTGGACATCGGCAGGTCCTGGCAGATCCAAACAACAGGTGTAGGCCTGCGGGGAGCGTTTAGCCTGTGTGATTTAACGCGGGCAGGAAAACAAACACATCAATGGGCTGTAATAATAAGCTCTATCCATTTCCACTGAAGGTAATTTGCCCAGTTTCACCAATTTACCTTTGAGGGTGTTGAGTGTCTGAAGGTGATGAATCAAATCCGTTAATCGATACCTTCAGTAGGATCCAGTTCACAGACTTGAGGTGGACTCCTCAATCAGCCTCGTTGATCGATCCGGGTTTCCTGCTGTATCAGTGAATTATTCCTTTATTTTGGTATCGCAGAGCGGGGTTTGCTTCCCATCGTAAAAAAAAATATGAAAGGTTTCACAGTTTTGTTTTGTTTTCAAAATAAAGTCCAGCAGCGGCGCGCGTTCAATCGAGTTGCACTTTTCGCAAAACTCTTATCGTTATCGTTCCACGTCGCATCCGGTTATATTCCCGGACGGAGGAGTCTAGTTTGTAAAACACCTTTCACTGCACAGGTCCGGTGACTCAAAGTAAAGATCCATGGACAGAAGATCCACGCACACAGGTGCCGAGCGTCGGCAAGATTGATGGAGCAGCCCGGTGGCAGAAGGAGACTCTCCAACCCAAATCAATACGCAATCGAGCAGGAGGACGGTGATTGGTTGGTTTAACTCTGGTTCACCTTCATCGGCTTATTGTGTCACTTTCCACCGGACGAGTCACCTGCATCGTTCAGGAGCATTTACCTGAGCAAACTTGTGCCATGACTGTGATTTCGCTTCTGCCTCAGCTGTAATTTTAAAAAGGGAACCCGTGTCAAGTCAACCCTAAATGCGATTATGTTTTCCGGCGATAACTTTCAAAATAATGCCTTTCCTGGCGACCACAAAACAAGAAACATTTTAGTATTACTTTAACAGTTATTCTTTCTCTTTATACTTGATCTAAAACCCATTCTTAATTTTGTTTACTTTGATTTATTTGCTCGTCATTCCCAAACAGTTTTTTTTTTAGATTTTATTTCCAAAGTAGAATCCTCCACTTTCCGGTATTCGCCTAGTATTAGTCTGGCTTGACGAAACTCTCACGTACCTTTTTTTTTTTTTTTTCAATGGGGCCTCTTTATATTTAAAGTCTTTTGAGTTGCTGATTGGAATAAATCTTCATGAAAAGTTGAAATCAGTGTTGGGCGTAGATTCGTGAAATTTTTATTTATATTTTTAATTTATATTTTATTATTATTTTTTAACATTTTCTCACTGCGTTTGCTTAATATTTCCATTTACTATAAGAAGCACAGTGTCGTTCTAATCCGGTTCTGTCAAAACCACTTGGATAAAAGGTGTGGCGAGGGAGAAACAAAGACAATAAATCTGCACGAAATAACAGTTTTTTCCCCATTCCCTTAAAATGTGTTTTCAGTTTTCCACTGACCACTGTGATTTTTAACTGAACGTTATTTCAGCTGAAAACTGTCTTATTCCCTACGTCCTAGATCAGACTACAGGGAACACTGACCGATGAGCCGGACCAACCATCAGCTCTGTGATAAACGACGGTAAATCAGAAAGGTTTGCTGTGACAATCTGCAGGTGAGTGATTCTCTTAGGATAAAATGGATTAATAATTCCTCTTCCAAAATCCTGGGGAGCAATGTCCCCAGTCTCACTGGTAAGAAGTCAGTTGGTAATTTGGAGGTGAAATGATCTCCATTTCAGGAGAAATTTGGATAAAAAATGAAAGATTTTTTACATACAACCACTGTCTCAACAGCCTTTCAGTGTCTATACCTGTATTTCCATGTGTAGTAGAGGAAAGATTCAGTGAAATACAGTCAGTGAAATACTGTTTAAACTGTGGTTATGGCTTTTTAAAAGCAGTTTTTACCTACACATCAAGAGATCTTTCCATCTGCAAATCAGCCCTTGCTGAGTATTTGAGCCAGAGCTGAACCACAAAGCTTATCAGCAACAGTGCAGCCAAAGCACAGGAACTCACAAGGTCCTGAAGATGATCAGTGCAAAGAAGAATCAGTGAAAGAGATTTGCAGGCTAAGGCTAGAAGCCAGTGGTTGATTTCTGGTGAAGGCTAAAAGGTTGATGACAGACCACTTTCTGCTCACCCACTCTCGTTCTTTATTCCTATTCCTGTCAGTTTAATCAAAATGAATGCCTGTGTCTAAAAGGGTATTGTAAGTTTAATGGCGGTAATCTACATTCAGGGTAATGTGCCCACTAAGAAAGAATGCCTGAGGACAAAAAAGACCCTGCCAAAATGCCACCCACATTGTTACTGTCATGGTTACAACAATTATTTTTCACATTTTAAGGCATTTAGAGGGCTCTCACCCAGAGTGACTTAGTGTGAGTCAGCTGGAAGGAGTCTGATGGTTCAGGCGTGTATACATACATGGTCGTGACCTTTTGGTTATTGTATAGTCTCAGACACACTGTACAAACTAAACACCAGAGACCTTCTATTGAGATGACGCAAAGTCCACTGCATTACAAAATAGTGGCTCACTGTAAATGCGTGGGGTTATTTTTCCTCTAAGCTTCACAGCAGAAATATGTCGGTGTCAGGGTCAGCGTACATATATCGCTTTTTCAAGAAAGTCCCGACTAAAATGGATGTTGGCACACTGTTTATGGGCAATAACAAACCACACAGTAGTAAATACAGTAGAAAAGAACAAAGACACAATAAAACAAATACTACAGACCTTAGATTAACAAAAAATAACCTTGTGTAAAGTATATAAAGGAAGCATAAACTACAGCTATATTATACTACAGTTTCTGTGTTGTAAAGCCTGGAAGTTATTATGCATGAAACAGAAAAAGAGAAGTAGATGCTCCATACATACATTGTTTTGATGCTCTGTGCTTGGTGTACTGTAAAGCAATCACCCGCAGCATTTTATCTTACTGTTTATATAAGAGTTATATTTTTACAGTGTACTGTGCTCTGTAATCAGAGCATACAACAGAAAAAAAAACAAAAACAACAACCTCTGATTCACCTGATTGTGGGTTTCAGTCACTCAGGCCTATAATTTACATGCAGACTGATTTGGTCATGTGACCTTCATACTACATATTTTTTAGTTGGAGCAACATGTAACTTTGAGGTCCAGTTTCAAAACCCATTTGCACAGTGGCTGTAATGAGCAGAGTATAATTAAAATGCTCATAGCCATGTAAAGAAACCCTGCAATAAGTTAACAAGTGAACTTGGTAAATAATTACTCAAGAAATTCAGAGAGAGAACTTTGAAATAAACTGCAGTCTTAGCAGTTTTATCAGGTTTGGGTTTATTATGTGCCTCATCCAGGGAACACTGTGAGCTATTCTGATCTCTTCCTTTTATACAGACTTCTACACACATACAAACACACACACACACACACACACACACAAACACACACACTTACAGTACACACCATGTATCACATATCCAATCTGTGCTCAGTTCCTTCACCAGTTCAGCCTTGGAAAGCTCATCACCATGAGGTGTGTGTATGTGCATGTGTGAGTGTGACTACATGTGCGAGTGTCTTTGTGTGTGTGTGTGTGTGTGTGTGTGTGTGTGTGTGTGTGTGTGTGTGTGTGATGGAATGATTCACAGTGCCTCTGTTCCTGCTGTAGCTTCATGTAACTTCTTCAAAGGGGAATCTAATGAGTCAATAAGTCCGTTCTAGATTTGCTGTGATGAAATATAAGTCCTCACTGATCCGAGCACAGAGCTGCTGGCTGCTGAGCATCGTTGAAGGGGGACAAACAGAGGGATCTTCATCTGGACTGAACTGAACTGACACCTCTGTGATACATCCTCACGCATGTTTATTGTCAAAGCTGTGATCCTGGATGCTACATCCACTGCAATATTACTCTGGAATAAAATGAAGCCTTAAAAGCAAAGAAAGTCAAATCAAATTTTTTGTTAACATGCTAGTAAAAACCCAGTCTGACTATTTATTTGCCTTAGCTGGCAATTGAGGAAATTTAAACCACAATTAACCAATCCCAAGAAAAAATAAAAACCACAGACGTGATCGATTTTGGTTCTTCAAACACTGGTAATGGATGTAAGAAAATTCAGTTAAATTTGGCTTAACATTACCCCTATAACAAATGCCTCAGCCGTCTGTGTATGTGATGTATCAGTTTATTCCATTCAGGGTCATAGAGAATAAAGCTTTTCCCTTATATTGTGCAAAAGGCAGGGAACACCCAGGACATTTCACCGCTCCCTGAAACACACACAGTCCAGCAAATTCACACTTAGTAGCAGTTTAGTGTGTTCAGTGTCAGTTTCCTCCCACGGTCCAAAGACAGGCTCTGGTAACTGGTGACTTAAAACTGCCTATTTTTGTGAATGAGTTTGAATCTCAATGCTCTGAGGAGGCAACAAAAATAAATATGTAACTGTAAAGAGGTAAACGAAAACAACAAAAAGCCAATTACTAAAGTATCTGTTTTATAGGCCTCAAGAAGATTAGATGAAATGAGGTGTGAAATCCACTATTTAAAGCAAAAACCTCATCAGAAACAACATGTTCTATACTTCAGATACTGATGGTGAGATTCAGATGGCTGTTTTTATTGGAGCATGGAAAAACTGTCCTCACACATTGCTCTCTAGCTACGAAGCACCATGGCTTGTCTTTCAAAGTATATGTAGAAGCCAGTGGATCCTGCTGCAGAAAAAAGGACTCCTCAGGCAGTCAAGGATCATTCTGGCTGCCCCCGCTGGCTCGGTAGCCCACGGCAATGACATAAAAAGAATGTTTTCCTTAACCTCAAGAAATTGCAATTTTTTTTCTTGTGCAGTCTCATGATATTTTTATCAACAGAAAACGGACAAAAATAGGTCCAGAAATCCAAAGGTACAGAAATCATTTTTCATACACATCTCCCTTTTTTACGACAATATTCTTTTTATGATCTGCCAAAAATTAAGAGCAGTTGGACAAACACTCTGGGCTCAGCTGTGCAGACAGAGAGAGGTACAGGTGTGTTCTGATCAAAATGACACATAGTGACACACATAATACGGTGCAAAAATAAAATGACAAAAGTCTCCTAGTTTACAGCATTTCTAGAATGAGGTGGATCTAGGACGTATGTTATTATACTTACTAAGATGATTTTCTTAGATCTACACTGGATCTGTTGAACTCTGATTTCTATTGTTTTAACTTCCTGTCCTTTTGTAACTGTCTTTTGTCCAGTTTTCACTTACAGCCACCTCCTTTTCACAGTTTCCATTGTGCAAACACAGAAACAAATACACTCCTCGAATCAGTTCAGTCATTTCTACTCTGTATGATGACCTTCATCCCATGTCGACCTGGTCTGCCGACAGACGGGGTATTTCTCTGGATTGACTGTAGCCTTTCAACATGTTGCAAGAGCTCAGAATAAGTTTGGAGGAAAAGGTCATCGACTTCATGTGAATGCTACAACAATCATGATCCAAGCTGAAATATTTCAAAAGATGCCTGCTGTGACCATCAGGAGCCTCTGAGCACTGAGATTTCCTTTACTTTGATCACACCTGGTGAAATGAAATCATCATCATCACACAGTCCTCCTGCTCCTATATTTGGTCCATCGTATTTCTGCCAAGCTCGCTGCTCACAGACGTGGAGCATACAGTACACACAGTTTCTCCGCACAACAACCAAATGTGAGGCATCTGTGTTCTGTGACTGGTCATGTGTTTAACACTGTGTCCATGTGCAGGGACAAGAGCTTCAGAGTGTTAGAGACACAAACTCTACACACATACACGCTCTCATGATCAATCTTGCATTTTTATTTATTTAACAGAATCATAACTATCCATTTTTATTTTACTACATTAATAAATCATGGCATATTAAATGACGTGTTGTCCTAGTGGATACAAAAAGGCGACACACATCTTACTGATCCCAAAGTAAACTTCATCACAGCATGTCATCATTATGCAAACACTCTGCTCCTACTACACTGAAATAAATGTCTGTACGCTGACTAATGACTGTTTTCAGAGTAACATATGTTTTCTCTTTATCAATTTACATTGTAGTGAAGGAGTATTTACATATAAGACACATGTATTCACCTCTGGCTGTCTACACTATGAAGTAGTGCAAAGAAAAGAAGAAACATGACCAAACACACAGTTACCTCCTTTAATGATAAAATCAATCAAACTGATGAACAAATCTTAAAACAAGCATAAAGTATCTGACCCGGATCAGGCTTGGTTCTGGGCCACAAGAAGGATATTCTGGGTCCTCTTCCATGTTTTTGTTCTTGTCTCTTTTTTCTTCTCACAAATAAACTTGTTTAGGCCCCGAGTGAAAGCTGTGAGGATTTTTTCTACTTTGAATAAAACCCTCTGGGCCGTTGCCAATCTAGACACCACAACAAATACACAGCTCAGCACGTTTTAGATGAGTTCAGGAAAAGGTTAGTGGGAGTACAGGTAATTCCCACGTGTAGCCTTCTCTCATCATCTTTCCATCCATAGCATAATGTGCACAGACATGTGTACTGAGGTAACTAATATATTGCATAACATTTGTACTTCTAATGCAATAAGGCATAACAGGTCATATCTCAACATTACACAGACAACCTGATTCTCACCTTCGTGGCATCAACAACTGCATCAAATGTCAGCAAATCTAAAGTTGGCACCCATATCTCTCCTGGTCAGCTGTGTCTTTATTCTGTTATCTTATGGAATTGATCAGCAATGTGTAATTCAGCTGTAAGGCCTGGCCACCTGCCCGAAATCCATATATTCAATCATGTAGTGCAGACTGTTTGCCAAACAACAGGCAGCAGGGAAAATAAATGTTAGGGGTAAAGAAGCGTCAGCCCAAAGCGGCCATGACTTTTTACAGCTGGAGTCTCCTGGGAGGAGACACCAGAGCAGACAGGGACCACGTGTCTCATCGAGCATGGGTGGCTGTGAAAATCTGGACATCTTGACTCGACTGCTATCACTGATACCTGGTCTGTATAAGTAATGAAAAATGGCTGAGTTTAAACAGCCTTCCCGAGCATCATCGTGTTCTAACTGACAACAGAGGAAGAAAAAAGAATATTCTAATGTTAAGTCATTACACTTGAGCTGCTGACTGCTGAACATGTTAGGGAACAGTTTCTCATTCACTGCTCTAGCAGATGGTTTGGTCCGGCTTTAGCTGCTAACAGCTGCCACCATGTTCATCAGCTTTAGTCTGTCTGCAGCTTGGTGCTGGACATACAATGTACAGCAGGTTTATAAGAAGTTTTTTTGGCCGAAAACTAAGCCAAAGCCAAGCAGTAAATGTGCTGTATGACCAAAACAATGAGCTAAATGAGGCCGTGAGACATAACGATCTGTAGGTTCATCACTGCACATGACCCCTTTCATTCCATTCATGATTAGTGGGACTTAAAACTGACCAAATTATATTTTCCTCAAGACTGGACACTGGAACTGGACCAGGCTGGATCCCAAGTGGCTAAAATGTGAAGTTTATGTGTGTTTCATTTTATTTCCATGAGACTGATCAAAGCAGGAAACTGCTTTGATCACTGAGGTGTGGCAAAAATAAATAATAAAGTGCAGAACAAACAGTTTCTGCTGCAGCAAAACTTCCATCAGTGGCAGTGTGGGTCACACATGCATACTAACGTAATTTATAACTTACACTCATGGTTGTACTTTCTACAAGAGGTTAAGTGCTGCAAAAAAATCCCACACCTGTGTCTTACACAACCTGTGTAAGACACAAGCGGCATCAACAGCTTTCAGTTTCAAGGTCAGTAAAAAAATCTCTCACCTAGAGCTGATTCAGGTGTCACACGTCTTTATTTCAGTCTGTGTGATGGATTATAATCAGCTCAGTGCGATTCAGCTCACAGTCCGACGTGACTGAGCCACATGTGGCTCATTCATCAGTCAAACCCTCTGGGCTCAACAGCACATAGCAGGCCACCGAACTTAAAGGTTAGAGGAAAATATGCTTCACCTGATACCCACCATTGATGTCACTCACACATGTGCACACATGCCCTCTCTCTGTGGGACAGTAACATCGTCAGAGGGAGGATATTATCTTATTATAAGAAGTGAGGAGAAGAGCTTCATTTATAACCTCTTGGGGTTTTCACTGTGTCATCTGAAAGGTTCACATTTCTTTTAATGGTCTCTCTCTTTCTAAATGTTTTATCTTATGAATGACCAGATCTGAATTTAATCCTCTGAAGTCACTGTACACCTTGTTCACTGCAGAGCTAAATGCAGTGCTTCTCATCTCAAGACTTAAATTTACTTAAATTTAGTAACTCAAGCATAAACAATAAACAATCACAATCTAGAACAGAAATTAAATAATATGCAATTTCTTTGTTGGACTTATTCATAACCAGCAACTTGTGGTAAAACAGGAAGCAACAGCCAGAGTTTTCATTTTCAATGCAAACATGCTCTGCTGGGTATGTGTGCACATGAACTAAGTTGACAGCTGTTTTCTAAATCAACGTTACCACAACATGTCTCTCCCCTTCAACATAATCACAGGAAGGCAGATAATAGTTTTTTTGTTTTTGTAAATTCTTCTGCATCAGAAATCTTTTGCAAACAAAAAAAAAAGTAAAAACATCTTGTCTGTGCTCTGTCAATGTCTGTCAATGGGCATCTTGTTAATACCTTAATGCAAAATTTACAGTAAATACAGAACAAACCCTCAAAAACTAACTATAAGAAGAATTCAATCAGAACAAAGTCTTGTCAGTCATTCGGTATGCTGTGTGTGTGTGTGTGTGTGTGTGTGTGTGTGTGTGTGTGTGTGTGTGTGTGTGTGTATGTGTGTGTGTGTGTGTGTGTGATGGACAGACAACAAATTACTCTAACAAATAACCTTCTTTTTATGCCTAAAAAACAAAAAACAAAATAAAACTGTATGAAAACCTACAGAGGACAGCGAAGGCCTTAACTTTTAAAGGATCTTTCGACTGCTTTTGATGGTACAGAACTTTTGCGTGGCCTGTTCCCCTTTATTCCCTGAGCTGTGAAACAGACCATATGACAGCTGAGCCTGAGGAATGAAAGAATGATCCAGGACACACAGCAGGTAATTAGCACATATCTCTCCTAATTGCTCTGCACCCCACATGCATTTGAGCACTCATTATTGAGACAGATTTTCTATGATTCATCGCACTGCTGTGTGATTTACCACCAGGCAGTTGTCAGGCGAGAATTCATTACGCCATTAGAATGCAAATCCTCCTTGAAAAATAAAGCATCACTATGAACGGCGATGCCTTCGTTAGACGGTCATTTGGTTAATTGAGTCACTTTGTTTAAAGAGGGGATTAGCATATGAGCTAATCAAGGTCACTCCCCACAGCACCTGGTTCACACAGAGACGGCGCTCACACGCAGAAAATGATGCTGCTGGGGGCAAACGGCAGTTTTGAGCCAGTTGCATTTTTGAGTGATGTCCTACAACAACACCAATGAATGAGTGACAGAAGTGAGTGAGCAAAATTAATTTAGTGAACTCCCACAACACAGGAGGTCAGGTGCCTTTGTTTATTGACAGAACATTTGTGATGTTTCAAGTGATCATCCATACAGCTGGAGCAGAAAAATTCAGATCACAAACACATTCTCAGCATGAGAGCTGTGCTTTCCTGCCATGATACTTCAGATGTGGTTTTATTACACTGCATCAATTATTTACCACATCAGCGTAAAGGAAAACCGAAGGGAAATGGAATTAAACTGAAATGATAAAGGCTTTAGTAGTAACATAAACATCAGTAATATTAATATAATATAATGAGCATTTGTCATCTGCTTGTTGAGGAGATGGAGTGTAAAGCTACAACAAAGTGAACATCCACATTTTTAAACATCATCATATACTGTATGTACAGTTTTTTTTTTTTTTTTTTTTTTTTCCAGATGAACCCAGTGAAACAGTGACCAATAAACCCACACCTCCACAGTGTGGCAGCAGAAAGGGGAGTCCATGGTGTTGTAATTTGTTTTGGGCTGTTGATATGCTTTTCAACAATTTC
>JBBMJY010000026.1:1458986-1506418 GCA_037833715.1 Toxotes lorentzi
AGGAGAGGGAGGGTAAAACTACAACAAAGTGAAAAGCCACATTTTTAAACAGCAGCAGAGACTGTAGGGACAGTTTTTTTTTTTTTTTTTTTTTTTTACAGATGAATCCAGTGAAACAGTGACCAATAAACCTACACCTCCACAGTGTGGCAGCAGACAGGGGCGTCCATGGTGTTGTAATTTGTTTTGGGCTGTTGATATGATTTTCAACGATTTCCTGTTTGGCAGAGGGCAGCTTAACGTTTGGCTCCTGCTCCCCTCAAATCTGTCGGGTTGACACTGTGCCGACAGACTCATCCCTGCATGTCTGAATGAATTAGTGTACAGATAGAGAGGCAAAGCCTCGCACGTTCACACATTCGACATCTGAACATACAGGCACAGACATGAACACAGTTCTCCAGTTTATAGGTCATCCTCTTCATTACACACTACAGGTACAAATTCACAGAGGCTCCTGAACCCATGAGCCTGCACTGATTCATACAGATACAGATCAAACCGACACACACACCAACACACACATACACACTGTATCCAGATGCACACTCACTGCAGACAAGTTTCATGTCAAGTCCCATTCAACAGAAACAGTTGATATTTTTTCCAAGACTTTTTCCAAGACTTCATATCATCATGTATCATCATATCATCCGAATATGATCCCATACAGTAAACAGTGACACTGCTCACGGCGATCCTATCAAAGGCTTCACATTCAGGAGAAGGTTCTGGAGACGACTCAGCATCAGCCAGACAGGGTGCCGGATTACAGGTGGAGTACAAACAGGATGAGCTGAGGAAAGGTGGAGATTCTCTGGACATCTGTCCCAAACAGGACACACAGAGGCTGAGGAGAAGAGGAGACACTGAGTAATGGTTTGAGCTGCTGGTGCTGCAGAATACTCTGCGAACACTCAACACTGAGGTGAACAGACTTTTTCTCCCCCATCTCTATCTGACATACACAGAATCACAGAGATAACAACCTACAACACAATTACCAGCCATCTGCTACAACCACTATCACTTTCTCATGCCCTTGATATTTGGGCACATTACCATTAGACAGAAATGCAGCCACACACTTGAAGACATCATGTTTATAAAGACACAGATTATACCCAAGTCTGAGTGCTGAGTGGAGGCTGATGGGCAGAATGACACACAGACTTGCACACTGTTTTTAGCCTCGCCATCACAGGCTGCCTCTGAGCTTGTACACACCAACCAGCAGCGTAAAAATGGATGAGAAAGCCACTGGGACCAAAGCAGGGAAAACATCACCACCTACAGCAGTTTTTCAAGCATCTCTACAGGGGCAGTGACCATTTCCAAGTTCAGTGGCCCCCCCACTGTTCTAATGACAACTGACCAAGCTGACCCCTGTAAACATATGAGCCTGTGAGAATATGAGGCTTACTTTGTGGGCACATGTTCAAGCTTTAATAGATGTCCTGTCAAAAGAAAAAAGAAATCTTCTCTTTTTTATTTTTTCCTCTTATTCTGTGAGCCTCCAGAGAGGTATCCTGGACTCCAAACGTGACTGGAAATATACTTCCAAATAAACAGATTCCATTTTCTAAATGCCAAAAGATATTTCCTTTGTATTGGGTCCTTGCTTTCAATGCACCAAACTCAGTCAAATAACTACAGTACAAAGCATGTTGGATGAAATGAAGCCATTTAACTGTCCATCTGTCATTGTCTGGGCACAGCCAAGTGTGTGTGTGTGTGTGTGTGTGTTTAGCTTCACATATGCTTTAGCTAAATGTGTATTCAGAGGGTTTGGGGTTTGGGATCAAGTTCTTGTGGTGGGGGATTTTAAAATAAAAAAAAAAAAAAAAAAAATCAGCCTTCAGCAATATGTGTGTGATGCGCACTTGTACGAATAGAATCAGTGAAATATGGAAGACACCAAAGTCTGATGTTATCCTCGCGTTCCTCTCTCTTACAAACCATACACACTCTTTCTGTTAAAAATTCAAAAACTATCCCTGCACGCATTCACATTATGAAAAAAATTATCTTCCTCTTCTGGGGACAATGGTCTGCTTCCAGAAAATATTCGGATGATGAAGGTGTGTTCAGGAAGTCTGATGTGTTTGTGACAAACAGAGAGTGAGACAAAGAACATGTGATATCATGATACATTGTTCTACCGTTTAGCTTGTCTTTCTCTTTTCTCCTGTGTTATGTTTTTCTGACCTTGAGAAGGTTTTATTCTTGTTCACATAGTTTTTTTTTTAGCTATAGGTCAACAGCTTCTCTTCAAGATATGTTCTTGATCTCCAGCCTTTCTTTGACAAGGTTAAAAAGACATATTTACTAAATGGAAATGGAAGTTATTTCATAACTATGAATGATTTTATCAGACATTTATAATGGAGCAGCTGCAACAAGAAAACATGTCCCACATCATTAGATATACATCTCATGGAGATACTTCTAACTTTTGTTGGTGGATCCAGCTGAGTTTATCAATGCTTTAAAAAGCTCCACTGAATCCATTCACCAGTTACTGTAAATGACCACTTACAGTCCATTTACATTATCATTTACAATCCATTCATTACTCACTGTTTACTGAATGGACTGGTAATGGTGATTTACCGTAAACAACAAATGTTTCTGTGGAGCTTTTTAAAGAAGAAGCAGAGATTAAGCAGGAAATGATTATCAAATAACTCTTCCAAAACGCCTCAATTCTTCTCCACGTCTATGGAAGTGTGAGTGATCTCTCTGCAGTACTGTAGATGACGTATCTGACCAGCAGTGATAACGCACCCCAAAGGTGTGATAAAATGGATGAACGTGCACCTCTGCAACCTGTTACCCAGCATTCCCTTGGGCACTGGAGCCATTACCCATCATCCCCCAGGCGCCTGTCACCATTTCCAGGTGGGTGTTCTCTCTTGAGATGTGCGATCTGCTCTCGCCATTTATCTCAGTTGGAATGTGTATGATGAAACAAACACAGCAGGAAATACTGTTCCTGTGTGTAAACCAGCAGCGTCAGTTCAAAGTGACCTGTTTTTAACCTTTATTTGTTCAAGGAGGGTTTTATTCTTGTTGTTTTGTATGTTCTCTCTGGTGCTTTGTGTAACCTCACTTCACTAAGATAACCTGACAGTTTGTATCTGTACCTCTGCTGAGGTTTGACAGATTACTGGTCCTCTTTGATTGATTTTAATTGTTAAATTTGGTAAAGATTTAAAAAATTAAGCCATTGTTGCAGAGGATGCTTGTACTTTCTGACTGAGAACAAGAGCCACTGACAGGCTATTACTATTACGGAAGGAATAAAAATTTGTTATTATGGAAATGGAAGTGGAATGTTTTACTGGTTGCAAAATAAACAACATTCCCTTCTTGTGCAGGCCAGTCATCCATCAACTCTCCCTCTGAGGCAGCCAGTTTGGTGTATTTAATGTCATCATTAGATCACTGGAGCACGTGGTGCATATTCTGATGTGCTTTGAAAAAAATGTTCACTAAACATTTATCCACTTAAAAGTATTTGGTTGTTATACTCAATTATTATACTCAAAACCAGAACAAACCTCGCCACAAGTACAGACGCCATGTTGGTCTCCACCGTGCTGTACCTGGCCGTCTGTGCCATCTAAATTTGTGATGCAGAAAACCTGAGCACAGGTCAAACCTCTGTCATTTTCAACTGTATGACGATTTCCAGGGGAGGCAAGACACTCAGCTACAACATGGACCAAAAAAAACAGGCAAACATCATAACGGTATAATCCCATTGAACAGAAGCAAAAAAAAAAAAAGAGAATCTGACTCAATCAGGGATTCTACTCATATTTCTAAACGAGAGTAGCTGCAATAAATTCCATCCAAAGATGGGACGTACTGTTCTAATACTGTTCTGTTCAATTAGAGCACTTCTGTTGGCTTTTAAGTGCAGGACAGAGGCTTTCGCCTCAATTGTTCTGTCTTAAAATGTCAAGTTCCCACTTTGTCACAACAGAAAAAGACAAGAACAAAATGATAATATGATGCAGGCCACAAATACACTGTGACACATGAGCCTTAATGCACCTGTGTACTGTGTGAATGTGAGACTCACAAATAACCAAGCAGATTATTCCAAACACATTTATTACAGTGATGTATCCATACACCTGCTGTTTCCCAGCAGAGAGGCACTATCACATGACAAAACAAATCTGAGTTCATATTTACATCTGGGTTTACATTCAAGTACAACATATTCAAATGGACTTCATTTTTACATCTGGATTTACCAAAAATATCAGTAAAAGCTTTTTCCTGACATGTTGGACTTGAGGATCACCACTCATGATGTCCCACTCTCAGACCTGATCCTGAATGGTGGCTACATGTAGATCACAGGATACGTTTGGGTGTTGGATGACTGTTTCAGAAGCCTTGTACATGTGTCTCTAACTAAGAGTGAGAGATGTATTAACATATGATATAAGATTTGACATTGTCTGAGAACCTGAGAAAATGTGATCACCATGCTGTGTTACATCTTAGATTTGATTTACTCTTTCTTGTACTGCAATTCAAAACTGGGATAATTTTACTGGGACTTTACTATAACCACTGGCTTTTTTTCAGAGACTGTCCATCTCGAGTTTAACTCCAATGGTCATACCCAAAATAAAACCAAGGAATTTGCATAAGTCAAACACACTAATTATGAAGTTTAATTTTATTTTTTTTTTATATTGCCACTTTTTGCTAATCTATATCAAACCTGTCAGACGGGCACAACCATCTGTCAAAAGCAGAAATATTTTCTACAATCCAGGCTCGGAGCACTGAAACCAAGCAAAACTGACACTGGTGTGAATGCAACAGAGCAACATTTGTACTGAAAAAGCACAAAGAGAGCAATAAGAAGCCTGTGCTGTAAAGAGACTTTTCCAGTGGAGACGCAGCCTTGATGCTCTTCTCTCACTGCCAAGTAAACACAGCCACTGTCCTAATGAGTGGATGGAAGAGCAAAAGGTGTCTGGGAAAGATGTGTAACTCCCATGTCTGACATGAGGAGAAGTAAAGGGGCCGTTCCTTCCATGCTAATCATGTCCTGTGCTCCACAGCGGCCTGAACAGAACAGGGATTATAAAAAATATTAGAAACAAGGCCGATGATGAAGTCACTGCCAGGTTCAAAACCTTCAGTGCCGCCAGATGACTATGAAGATCAAACCCAGAGACATTTATAATAATGACCTCCTCTAAAAAGAGAAACAGGGAAATATCAAAGATCTATGTACACACAGGGAGAAAAAGCAGCACTTAAAGTAAACGTGAAGGGGAATGTCTAGAAAATAAGTGTGAGAGAATTGATTCTGGCTGATCTTTGGGGTCAAGTCAATAAAATTAAAAGATACAAATTGAAGAGAAATGAAAAGAGGGAGAAAGAAGTTCACATGAGAATGAGCTGTGGACAGTGAAAAAACTGTCGTCTCAAAGCGAATGGGAATAAAAACATTGAATTCTATTTTCTTTTTTTTAATTTGCTGTTGATATCAGTACTCGCTCTGTTCGTCGTACCTCTCTCTTTCTCTTTCTTGTTCATCTATCAGCATCCTGAGATGTCTTTGGTTTTGTTGCGTCGTTGGAAGCGTGTGTCAGCGGGGTCAAAACCTTGCTCGCAGGCTCCGAACAGAGCCCAGCTGGGAGTCTTGGCTACATAGTCCAAGGCTGAGAAGCTCTGCTTTCCCCCGCTCTCTTCGTGAGCCTGGACCAGCTCCTGGAAACGCTCATAGTCAATCCACGTCCACCACTCACTGTTCACCTTGAACTGACAGCACAAGTAAAAAGGAGTGAGAGAAGTCAGGAGAGAGGCTTTTATATGCACACATTTGCTGGCCTCTGAAATCTTTCTCAGGTCAACTCCTGGAATTCATTTAAAGACCTGTTTCATGACCAATGTAAAGAAACCAAGGAAAATCTTTGGTTTCTTTTTTATTTTAAGAAACTGCAAGCAATCCAGCTGGATCAGTAATATCAGTAATAAAACACAAAACAGAAGCTAAACTGCTAAACCTGTTCTCCAGACTTGTTCGCCAAACTTTGCAAATCTGTATCAGTCGGAGGTCAGCACAAATGAATCAATCATTTATTTTTGATTAATTATGATTCATAAAATGGCACTAATGATCAAACAGCCACTGATCCCATGGCCCGTAATGAACAGGAAATATACCCAGCAAATATAATTTCTGTATGTGAAGCCTTAATCAGAAAATATCATTACCTCAATCTATAATAATGTTATATATGAAAAAATGGAAAATGAGATCTTAAACTTTATATATACTGTGCACTTGATATAAACCAATATAACGTGCATGGGTACAGACAGAAAGTACTGGACAACCACTGACTGAAGCGACACACAGAAAGAAAAGAGTTGCATTTTCCAAATTTAAACGACAAAGAATTCACAGATGAGATCAAAAAGACCAACAGTGATTACGGAGCATCTTGCTCCACATCGGCCACTTGCTGTTAGTTCAGCCTTTTTTTTTTAAGGTTGCAGGTTCACCAGCTCCACCTCCTCCCTTCTCCTCACATCTCTTCTTTCATCAATCATTGGTTCTTACTCCATCCTTTCCTTTCATCTTAGCAAAGAGAAAAAGGTGAGATAAATGGAAGGAGCTGAAAACAGTGTGTGTGTGTGTGTGTGTTTCTTTGTGAGAGACACACTAACTACCAGAGAGAGAAAGAACAGCGTGTGTGTTTGACAGAGAGGGAAAGCCTCTAACATCCCTCTGCCTTTCTAATCCTAGTTGTTTTCCCAAACCAGTGCAGTGGCTGCTTTCCCAGCACACAGCGCTGCTCTCCAGTTGATTCAATACCATATTTCCCTTGTTGTCTGCAAAGGTGAGAAAGACTGAGAAGAAACAGAGAGCAAGCAAAGCAGCAAACCTGTTACACATGGCACAAACCTTTCCCCTGAAGTTTAGTGCTGTTTATGGCAGCGTGCAGCAAAGGTTGATCTTCAAAATGGACTTTGGTGACTTGAACTCTCTTGTGGGTGTTATTTGGAATTTTCTGATAAGATGTAACTGGATGCAAAATGGTGCAAAGTTGTCACGAGGGACTACTGTTGTGCTTTTAGCTCTCAGCATTTAGTATTTAAAAGCTCTTTCAGGTTCATGCCTGCTTTAGTCAGACCCCCTTGTGTGCACTGGGGTTAGCTTGTTTAAAATTCTCAGGCTTCTACCAAACTGCTTCTGCTACTGTATTACACATTCTCAGAAAAGACAGCAACTCAAAATGACAAAATGTTCTCATGGAGGAGTAATATTTATTTGCACAGTTAAAGACTTTCCTGCTGGAGATGACGGCCCACTGAGGGCGTAACAGCATTAAGGGGTTTGAGTGTTAGCCTTTAGATGCCTCGCGCCTGCTTCAGCCACTAGAGAAAAGCTACCCGCTGCATTGTTAATGAGGCCAGAGACAGGGGGGGGCTAAAGCAACGTCTATTGGGAGTTAATGTATCTGTTAATGAGAAGGGATGATATTTATTCAGTCGGTATCTCTGCAAACAATTTTAGTCTCTAAGCAACAAAACAAAGTTGGAAGAGAACAAGGCGCCCTGTTGTTTTTACTAACAGTGACTTTGCTGAGGATCACTGAGGACAGCTTCTTCACTGAGCACCGCAGGAGGTGCCTTCATGTATGAGCAATGAACTGTACAGTACTTTCACACGGATGTCTCAGGCTGTCTTCAGAAAAAACGTCAGAGAGACTTGGAAGTAAATGACCCTCGCTTCTCCCACAAGCTTGAACTCAGTGCTGAGTAGTAGACTCCCACCACTGACTTAGGTCTCCTCTGATTGGTTAGAAGAGGGAGACTGACTTATATCTCTGCACTGCTGCGAGGATGTTCAATGAGTCTGGGTGACAGAAGCCTTTGACAGCACCTGTACATGTTAAGAATATGTGCTGGAGAATTTTTTAACTAAAATAGTTTTTAAAAAGTTACATACTATAGCTACTATACTATACTACAGGAGTAAAGTGTCTGTGTGAGCTCCTCTTTTGTAATAATTAGAGGTACTTCCTGTTAGATGCTGAATGTTGTAAGAAAACACTGCCACAGCTATCAGCCTATGTTGGCCTAGTGGGAAGCCATGGGAGAGATTTACAATAATAATAAATATGAATAAATCTGACATAATGTTTGACTGTAAAACCAGATGGTTTCACTCGGACTTTGACACAGACAAACTGAACAAGTGCACTGACAGCAACAGGAGTCAACAGGAAGACCTGGGAGGTTTGTGTCTTAACTGTGTCATACCTGTTTTTTTCTTTACAGTGAGGAAAAAAGATGAAGGAAGGGAAGGAGAGAAGAAAGAGAGAAACAGTTGATAAAGGAGGCAGAACAAAGGGTGAGAGAAGCAAAGATGCAGAGAAAGAGAGAACTGCCCATCAATGGAAGGATCCCAGGGACTGAAAGGGAACTAATGATGATGACGTGTCAATGCAGAGGATCTATCACTACTTGCTGTTAAAGTCTCTGATGTCTTTTAAAGGACTACATCAAACAGTGACATCTGGTTCCAACTGGAACTCTTAAGATCTGAGGATGTGAAGAAAGCATGCACGCACGACTGATGTGCTTTCCAGTGATGTGTTTCAAACTCTGCTGTAGTGCAAGTTAACATTAAAACCTGGAGGACTTCTGAATCTGGATTCTCTTCCTGTTGAGACTGTGCTGCATGAAGACATTCAGGATGCTGACGACACTTAACAGAACAGCATCAGACTCTCCATTCACAGGGGGAACTTAAAAATGCCTCCACTTCCCAAACTCTGCTGGATTATTGATGACCGCCCAAAAACAGCAGTGTGCACGCACTGACACAGGGAGACACTCATGCTGAATGTTCTAGTTTTTCATTAAGCTTTAATTTTCATCTTATTTTCAATTTCTCTTTCTACTTGAGTGTCTGTGTGCTCGTTTCAGTTGCGTTTTAATAGTGATGCACTAATTCTGAATTTTCTCTCCAAATACTAATTTTGATACATGAACTCATTTATTGGCTGATACCAGCCGCTGATTTTAAACCTGTACTCCAGTACATTCAAGGACACGAATGTAATCATTCCACTAAATTTAAGGTAATATTAGGCTGTACCTACACATGACTTGGTATCATTTATACAGATGTTCAAATGCAGTTATGCTGGGGTTTAGCAAATCTTAATTAGATTGTTGTTCTGGTTTAAAAAATTGTGTTTATAAAGAAAGTGATAAAGAAACAATAATCAGTGCAGATCAATCACATGCAGAATCAATTCAAGCCAGTATATAACATTGGTATATCAATATATTAATTACATTTTAGTATCTGGCCATCACTGATTTTATTTATATAATAGTATGTGTCAATCTCAGAGTCAAGATGAGCAAAATCTAAAGATAATCCATTGTAAATTTGATCTATTATCCATTATGCAGCATTTTTTAATTCTGTAAACAGAATTAAGAGTAATTATTGGAATTATTAAATCTTTCCATGTTCAAGTTTTTTTTTTGGATTTTAGGCATATTCCTGTCCTGTGTTATAATTTATTGTATTTAATTTCATATTTAATAACTTTATATTTTAAAACTTATAATGCATTATTTTTTAAATTTGGCTCTGGTTTCATTTAACTTTTGAATAATTTGATGCACTTTCTGACTGGCAATTTTTATACATAAGTGTCCTTTTCTGTCACACTCAGTGAAAACAGACACACAAAAATGTGGTCATGCCCTGACAACGTTTTCAGCGTACATCAATTTCCATTAAACTTATAAAACGGGCTTTGTTTTGTGTGACACATTTGTGTCTATGCTTTTTTTGGACAGGGGTCAGTAGGTATAGTCAGCTAGTCAACTTTCCTACTCGAAACATAAAGCTATTTAGTAAACATTAAACACCAAATATATTTCTTGCAGTAAAAATATGATTATATTTTTAGTAGTTACTTCATTAGATATCACTAAGCAAAATGAAGGTTCTCCACCAGATTTCCACTGGTTCTTACCTTCTGTCCCAGTCATCATATAACACCTGCAACTTCAGAAGATTTGTGCTGCCAACTTCCTGTTTGAACTAGATCTTGATCTTTATGGGACCTATTGAACTGTGTTTCTTGAGACTTTCAAACCAGTGATTACTCTGAAAAGTTATTTGTGCAGTGTTTTACATGAAGACCTGAGATACGTATATCCCTGTGTAGCAGAAAACTACCCTAATAAATGATAAACATCATGTAACTTCTTTCTCTCTCCTGCTAACCCTCCAGGCAGTGAGAGCCCAGAAAGAGCAGTAGAGGTAAATAAATCTGTAAGCAGTCCCAGGAAAACAAAGATCCACTAAATAAAAACAGAGGAGAACCAGGAGTTTGGGTGCTTAAATAAACTGTGATAATGCACTATTTGTGTGTGTATGTGTGTGATAATGAGGTGTGGGTGCCTAGTTAACTGGCTTGAATTTCTTTTCTGTCAGAGAGAGCCAAGACAGCAATTAATCATCATTCATTAATTATTGATTGACAGTTGTCTCGGCAGAACCCACCACTGACAGATGCTTTCTGGGGCAGTGAGCCTCGGCCACATTTAACCACTCCGATGATTGCATATTTCAAAAGGAGGGCGGACAGGAAAATATATTATATCAATAATACAACAAGACAAAATCAAAACACCAATTTAAGAAGTAGGAACCTTCACTGAGTTTATGAGCCGTCTGGGAAGCTACTCTGACAGAAAAGGGAGATAAAGGATGTGTGTGTTTGTTTCTCCAAAGAACTGCAGCAGAATCACAACAGATGCAAAGGATCACCAGGTACACATTACTCATTAGGATGTCTGAAGGGTTGCTAATGCAGTATCCACTGTCTGGTCCACTAGTAACGCTGATAACTTAGAAATGCTGATATGCAAAAACAGCAGTAGCCAGTGAGCTGCACCTAATAATTATCCAGCAGACTGTGGCAGCTAATGAACATGTTAAAAATATTTTTTTTGATTTAATGAAGCTGATCAAGCAGAAGGTAAACAGACCACTGACCTACATATTAGCCCAGAAAGTATACATATAGTCTTTTATGGCCAATAACTTGTTTCCTGAAAATCTAATAATGTTCAAATTCATGATCTAGCCAGATTTCATTGGCAAACTCAACCGACAGTACCGTCACACAGCTAACCAATCACCAATAAAGAAAAAGACACATAATCAAGAGCAAACTATAAGTATTTCTGAACAATCCCTGAGTCAAACTGCTACAGACGCATATCTTGCAAGCAAACGCTTAAGCCTTTTATATCAACACTAGGTCTACAACAAACAGTTATTTTCATTATCAAATCTGCTTCTTATTTTTCCACTTAGTCTAGAAAATGTCATCACTATTCCCAAGACGACACCTTAAAATTGCTTTTTTTCATCAGAATAACAGTCTAAACCTCAAAGATATTCAATGAACAAGCATACCGGATGAAAAGAATCCAAAAAATATTTACATTTGAGAAACTAGAACCGATGAATTCATTCTGTTAATCCCTCATCGTCTGAGGAATGTCTAAGTTCCACATTTTGACTTCCACATGTTTGAACTATATCAGCTTCAACAGGTGCAAGAGCTGAAATATTATACATATACATACATATACACACACACACATGCTGCAGACATGGTATGTTATGCAGTTATACTCGACCCTCTGAAGTTCTTACCTTGGTGTGTGCGATGAGCAAACAGTTGGAGTGCTCATGCTCGCAGGCAATCTCATACTGAGGCAACATGTCAGCCAGCTGCCGGACGAAGGCGACCACTTCCTGGTGCCAGGGGACATTAGCCATGGTCAGAGTGCTGGCAGAGCTTTCCCCACAGTATGTCACTCCCTGGACACACATAAGCACATGATCAGAAACAACTGTCCGATATAATGACCTAAGGAAAAGAGAAGCAAGATGAAAAACCTGCTGTATATTTATTTCAGCAAAACAAGTCTCCACAAACCTTTACTAGATATTTAGTGTTAAACATCTAAAAATGAAATACTGACTGATATTTGTTTGTTACACAAATACATTGATACATTTATTTCCATAAACACTTTTTCTTGACTTGTGGCATATTTAACTGAGGCAGGATATTTTACACATAATCTGATTTTGTCAGTTAACTTTTGGCATCAAAGATGAAAGAAGCAGCAAATGTAAACACAAATACAAAACAACTTACCAAACATAAAAATGCAAGCTGTCAAACATTTGTGAAGAGCAATTTCTTTAGGTATCTGCCAACTTATATACCAATACCAGTATATGTGTGACAGCCTGGTAAGAGCCAGCAATAACAGCATTTAAATGTTATATTTAAATAAAAGTATTCAGATAAAGGGCTGGACACCATCTGATCGCAGTCTGTGATGTAAAGGAATAAATTGTGCTGTTTTTGACAGCGTATCAATCAAAGTTCTCTGTGAATCTGACAAATGACAGCTCCTCCCGCTGTTTCCACGTTTAGTTGCCCCCTACATGACTTTAAAGGAAAGCGGTGCCGAGAAGTCTGATAAGTGACTTACGGCAAATAGGCTGCATATTGATGTCACACAAAACCTACCCAGGGGAAAAAATGACAGTCTTCTCCTGAGTTTCCTTCTTTCAGCAGAATCAGGAAAATGACTGACGACTGGCCAATGATATCTACCTACTAAACCTTAAGACTCATTTGTTTTAACGCTCAACAAGTTAATCAGTCACTGGACAGTTTTGGTGACTTGTCACTAGACGTCATTGCTACTTGACACCATGGAGGTTAAAGCGCTTCATTGCTCTTGAAGCCTTTGTCCTCTCTGCAGGTCAGTAACAGCTTACACTTAAATATAAGTTAAGCATGGTGATAATTTGGGCAGCAAACCTCTAACATTACCTACCCTAAGTCATTATAGACTAGAAACAAGGCATCTTGTACTGCAGTGTGATGGTGGTGAATAGGTAACAAACCAGCAGATGAAATGTAGAAATGTATTAATCACAGTCATTGGGTCAGATCAACTACAGATTTCATGCCATAAAAATAATTAAACTAATTAAATAAAAGAGCTGACTTTACTTTTTAAAAGCTATTTTAAGTCCGGAGTTTATGGTTGACAAAAACGTTTCCTACATAGCAACAACTGCCGATAATCACTGGTAAACTTAGGAGCTGACATAAAATTTCTCATTTGATTGACTGTTGAGAAAAACGGAGTAGGAAGCGAAAAAAACCATCTCGTCTCGGCCACAAAAATCAATCAAAATAGCAGGCTGAAGGATGGGTGTTTTCTGATCAATACTGGTGAATCTGCGCTGTGGTTACAAGTGAAAGGAGGGAGAGGCTCGGAGAGAACAACAGCTCCCTTTGGCAGAGACAAGCTATTGATGAGCTGAGCGGAGAGCAGAAAGGTGTGAGGGAGCCATGAAGGGAGGGTCTTTGATACCCAGTTTGTACAAACTGAAGCAGGCTCAACATCATCACCCTCAAATACAAGACCTGCATCAGCAACCAGATTTATCGTCCCTTTTTAAGCTGGGCTTCAATATAGATTCAAGAGTGTTTGGACTTTCAGGTTTCAGTCCCTTAAATAATCATACACACTGCAGTTGTGTTTTTTAACTGCAAAGCCAAAGTCATACACAAGTGCAACATTTTGTTCCTTAGTTTCAGTGATTAGTGATTCTGTGTTACAGTGTGCTGCCACATCCCTTTGGTGCCAACATGCTGAATTTTAATCAGTCCAATTATTCACTTCAACATTTCTTACCAAGTTTCAATCTTTATACGGACAAATGTGCACACACACATTCACACACACTCACACACAGACCGCCTGTGTGGCAGTGTGCTGAGCCAATGCAGCAGCTGTGCAACCTTAATTCTGTTGGCCAGGAACGCCCTCTGATCTTCACTCAGGTATTTCATACCGGAAAAAATAAAATTAACTATTTGAGTGTGCGTGTGTGTGTGTGTCTGCAAGTTGAAATAAGAACATGCTTGAGACATGCTTATGTGTGTTTCTGCTTATGTTGACCCTAACATGCAGTGTAAATTCCACATTATTTTCATTAACATGTGCTAAGTGCTAAGTTCTGAAAATCTCAGCTGATAAAAAAAAACCATGTGTTCGATTTTACTCATTATTTATGAGCAGTTTACTGTACTAGTTTGTTAAGAATGTTTTAAGCGGTTTAGTCAGAGGAAATCCCAGGGGACTATTCGGACTACTGCAAACCATCTCTGTGAACTTTCTCTGAGTTCTGACCACTGAAAAAAGAAAAAAAAAACATGTCCAGGGAAGATGAAATACCAGATGTTTCATTATTTCATGGGAGCCATTTCCTAAATCCATTAAGCAGAATTTATACCCATGAAAAAAGTGGTTTGTCTCAGGAAAGAGAAAACTCTTGCCACACAAGACGCTCTTTCTCCACTCCACAGTTGTAGGGGGATCTCTGACTCCAGTTATGAACTGCAGCCATTTCCTGAATAATTTAACTAGATAGGGATACTTGAGAATTCACCTCATAAAATATCCAACACAACTCTTTACTCTTTAGTGGTTAAGTTCGGAGAAAGAGAGAGAGAGAGGGTGTGGCTAGGGATAAGACAGGGCAGGGATGCTGGATAGAATTTATGAGGGACCTTGGTGTTATCAGCCTTGCCTGGAGGCCCGCTGAATAAAGATCAACTAACCAAGACTCAGTATAAATCACCAGGAATGGGAAGAGCAGGAGGAGGGAGAAATAGGAAGAGATGGGGAAAGATCTTTCAGATATATGAAGGGAATGAATGTGCTGTATCACTGCGGAAGCTATGAGAGTGTGGGAGAGATGGAGGTAAAGAGTGAGAGCCCTTCACCTGTTCACAAATAATCTATGTCTTCTGTCTTTAATGGAAATCATAAATGCAGATCCTCAAGGTTTGCCTCACTGTGCGCAGCTGTGTGCATACAGCTGTGTGCGTTTGACCAAATTTATCTCTACATTTACGCCCTTGTCCCATCTCTCCTCCCTCTCTCTCTCTCTTTCAGTAATCTATTTCCTTCCCGGCCCGAGTGAGGAAACAAAGGTAGGTAAGTGGTATTGATGCTGCACCGAAATGATAAATCACACGTCGGACAACAACTGGACAGCAGATGGTAAATTGCGCAGGCAGAATGTGTTGCGCCACATAAGATGATGGACTAATAATTAATGGGTCAATAACAAAGGTCTTGCTGCTGGTGACGGTGGACACACACCAATGCAATATATCACTTTTACAGATCCACACTCCATCGTGATCAAATGAGTGGACAACACTCATATGTCTACATTTATATAAAGATGGATGAAAAATTAAATAGAAAAGATCAGAAACATAACAAATGCAGATGCTCCCCTGTAAGTGAGAAGCACAGATTGGGTCCACTTGTCCCCTTAGAGGAAAAGGTCACTGCAAATCAATGAAAGTTATTCTGAGTAAAGCTTTATACTCCCATGAAACATTTCAAATCTGATTTTTTAAAAAAAAGGTCTCTTCCAGGATGACCACACCTGCCTCCACAGGGCAGGAGGGCTCACTGAATCATTAATTAATGAGGGTGAAAATAATGGAACCATGCACTACAGCCTTCACAGTCACCAGAGCTGAACCCAATGAGACACCTATGAGAGTGCTGGAAAGAGCTCTCTACCACCATCATCAATACAACAAATCAGGGAATAAGTTTGGACGGACTGTCACCAGTCCATTACTGGGCTCATGATGCTGAAGTTGATAGTTTGCCCAAAGCTCAGCAGGCACAGGGGTTCATGTGTTCAGTGAAGGGTAATATACTGCTCACGGGCAGGAGGAGGGGAAGTGAAGGCAGAGAGATAAGAGAGACAGAGGAGCAAATTTAGAAGCGAAAGACAAGAAAGAGATGAGAAAGCGAGAGAAGAGAGGGTTCACCCTGACAGTGACTCTTTAACCTGTGCCAGAGAAACAGGTTAAAGAAGTTTTGGGATTATTTTGCTGTGATTTTCACTGATCTAAAGACCAAACATGAAATAAAACGTCAGAAAAAAAAAATCTGTGTTTTAGTTTAGTTTTTGTTTTGTTTCTGCTCTCTTTGTGTGGTAAAAGCAACCTAAGCATGAGTAAAGTGGAAAATGTGAGTGTAGCTTAATTATGTTAACATCTCAGCTGCTGTGTCAAGCGCACAGCCACATTTGATGGGTATTCCCTGATTACCTGTCCAATCCAATGCTCCCTGCTGTCTTGTTAGTGTTGTGCTCTCGCCGATATAATGAAATGCCATGCAGTGGTGGATCAATACACACTCCTACGTGAAATCTTTAATAGAAAAGCCGGCCAAGTCTCAGAGGACGTAGATTCAGAAGTGTGTGTTTTTTCATCCATTAACATCAAAAACTCCATCATGAAGCCAGTGACAGTAAAACAATATGTAAACAGGTGAAATTAGCTTAATGCAGAGGGAAGACACAGAGGAGAGAGAGGTGGGGATCCTTTATCTGTCACACAGCTGCTCAAATTCATTTTTTCACATATGGCAAAAATAATTCCTTGACATTTACAACAAAAAAAGACAAGAGACTCCTGACTGAGTCGCACGATCCCTGGTGTGATTTCTGAAGACCCCACCATCATTTTTTATCTGCTAATCCCAACCTCAAAATCAAACACACAAAAAAAAGGTTGTGCTGCCACCAGTGTCCACGTCAGAATCTGATATGATCATCATTTGGTCATTTTTGTCTGTCCAACCTGGGTCCAAAATCACAACGATCAAATATATTATTTAAAGGTTGTTTAAGCAAACACTCAAAACAAAATTTCATCAATTTAAATTCTGATTAAAATGAGGAAAATGCCTCTCTGGATTGGTGTGAACTGTGAGCTCCAGCTGGGCATCTCAAGCAGGGTGAGGTGACTGCTAACTGTGTCTACAGTGTCTACAGTGTCTAGTGTGAACAACTAAATCAACGGGCTGCTAAAGGCTACAGCATTATTACTTTCAGTCGCTGCCAGTCTTGTATGTGCCTGCAAATGTTTAACAAAATAAACTGGGTCATAACCAGCTCTGATGTGTATGTTGTGCTCTTATTTCTGCACCATCAGCACCATGATGCAGCACCAGAGGAAGAGAACAAATTGCGACCGGGTGTTGCTTAATATCATGTATACAGATGAACTTCACCATCACCAGATCTCAACCAAACCTGTGGAAAACTTTTGACTGATGTGTCAGACAGTGCTCTCCACCACCATTATCAACATTTTAAGAAGAATGTCTTTTGATGTTGCTTTTTCCTTAAATTGTTATATCTGAAATAAGCCAGTGTTGGTTCATAATATAAGCCTCATGAATGTACTTTTATCCCTCATTACACACTGTAATGTGTCCTTGAGCAAGGCACTTGACCCCCGAATGCTCTTATCTCTCTTATGGGCAACAGATAAGACTTTCACTGGGCAGTTCTCAGGCTGCTGCTGAAAAAAGACTGTACAGCTCAACACAGCCTGGATAAATGAAGGTTAAAGGAGGAAATAACTGCAATAGCTGGGAGCAGTGGGATCCCCAGTGGAGACCAGACAGTGGTGGAACTCTGTTGCCAGGTTGTGTAGGGATGAGATGTGGATTATGAATGAGAGGATATGGAGAAGGATTGCCGTGAGGGGCTCCGTGTGGTGAGAGGTACGTCATGTATGCTAAATTTGTCTGTAGGAAGCCATTCACCTGTTCTTTTGCCTTCTCAGCAGGGTGTTTAGGATGAGGGACATGTGTAAGATGGGGATGGGTGAGGTGTGTCCCGGTGTGTGTATTCATGTGTAACAGGGGCGGCAGGATGAGGCCTGACAAATGAACAGATAACCTGTTCAAACCAATTAGTTTGCAGTGGAATGAAAACAAAATAGTACTGAAACTCAACTTTGGTTGACTTCAAAGGTCAGGGTTCTCTCTCTGTGCTACCTGAGGTGGAGACAATTAATGGTGCTGGCCTAATTTTTACAGAGCACTGTTTAAAATGAAGAGCGGAGAAACTGCACCATGCAGCAAATTCCATTCCAGTTTCTACTGTAAGGAGGAGGAGTACAGTCTTTTTCCCTTTGAGTGTTTTAAGCTCAAAGAGAACCCAAACTAACAAGAGGGACTTTTAAAGTGTACTATATACATTAATAAAGAACATCACCCTAAACAAAGAGCTATAAGTTAATTATAGCTATAAATAGCAGCTGTATTGGATGAAATACACTGCTGAGTCCCTTAATGCACACAGTTCACTTAGACAAGCTCACTGTAATTGAAAAACCATGTTAGACCTGCCACAAACAAATGAATAACCATACTACAGCACGATGAAAGCTGTGACATAGAACAGACTGAAACAATGAAATCATAATGCAGCAGTCACACCAGGCAGAGAAGCAAACATGGCCCATTATTTTCGATATGAAGCCACTGCACAATACAGGTGCTTAAATTAGATTTTTGTCTTTTTCTAGAATCTATTTCATGCAACACATGAACTGGCAAATAAGCTGAAGAAACTCATGTGTGAGTTGAAAATAATGAATATAAAGGGTAGGTGTAGCCCCCGTGACAGTGTGAAAACAATGGGAGGGTCTAATTCTGCAGACGAGACAAGACATACAGTTCACAGTGTGTTCTGTAGTGTTGTCTGAAGAGTGTTCTGAAACGTGGCTCTCTTTATACCTGTAACCACAATACAATAAGACTGTCTTTGATCACATCTCCTGTAAACACTCAGGATAAGACATTTCCCAGATACAGGACAACAAAACTCCAAGGGTATCTAAGGTATTTCCAGATCACGACAATAAAATGAAAAATTACCCTAGGGGACATCTGTTCTAAATGACCACAAGGTATAATCCCTATCCTCTTAAAACATCTCCGGGTAGAGTTTTACAACCTGCAAGAATGTGGAAATAACTGTACAAAGGACGGTTTTGGGTGAAACTTTAATTTCTAACTTAACAATTCTAACTTAATATCACTGCTAAGACCACTATATGCAAAAAAAACTCAGACACAATCAAATAAAAAATATTCACACAGGTCCAAAGCAGTGAGCCTGGGAGCGAAAGTTTAAAAGGTGACGGAGATTTGAGCACAAGGGCTCAAACTTTCTCACTGCCATTTATAACATACGTGCTGAAAATGCCTGCAGCTTATTATCTGAGAAAAAATCTTTTGTGTTACAGTCCCTGTCATTGATTAGTTCTGTTTTGCACTTGATTCCCTATTTTCATGTGTCCAGTCAGGCACGCTGCTTTCCTGCACAACTCCCCCAAAAAACTTTTCACCTCTTTAAGAGAACATGGCAGGTTTTGAACCCTCTAATTGAGGTATAACCAGAACTCTGAAGATTGCATGGATGCAAAGAAAATGTAATATGTACCTGGGGGTATACCTAGATCACAACTGGTCCAAAAACGTGGACACATCCACAAAAAGGGCCAGTATGCAGGCCTGTATGCTGTTGTCTGAAGGTGAAGGACACTAACAGACTCAATAAGATCATCAAGAAGGCCAGCCATGTTGTGGGGGAGGGACTGGACTCAGTGACTACAGTGTTGGAGAGGAGAATTTTGTCCAAAGTAAGGACAATATTGAACTGTCCTTCACACCCTCTCCACCATGTGCTGATAAGACACAGGAGCTCGTTCAGCAACAGACTCATTCTGCCACGCTGCACAACAGAGCGACACAGGAAATCATTCCTGCCTGTTGCTATCAAACTATATAATTCTGAACTCTAAAAAAAACACAGACTCCATGCATACTGTGTATACGTCATTTTAAACCTTTAAAGCTCATGTACATATTAAAATATGAAGATGTTTTTATTTAATTTTTATCTTTTTTTATATTGGAGTATATGCATATTCTAAGGGGGGTATTGCAATATTTTTACTTTTATTCAACTTTGTACCTTTATTTTTCACTTTATTTTATTTATTTAAATTTAATTTAAATAAACATTTTTTCTCTTGTGTACACACTTTCTCTGTGCAATTTTCTTCATTTTCAATGGGGAGTTTGTCCGTAACAAAAGAATTTCCCTACGGAGATTAACAAAGTTTTCCTGATTCTGATTCAGATTCTGAGCTACCTCTGCTGCTGCTGCTGTTACTGGGATCATACCTTGATGTGATACACTACATAATGAACACAGCCTCAGGCGAATTTGTCACTATGACAACCGCAGCTCACACTGCCACCAGGTGCTCCCTCCCCATACTATTAATACCTTCTCCGCCAAATGATTGGGCTGAGGTCGACGTGGTACACAGCCAGTGAATTATCCCACGTATCTAGTGACGTATTTATATGGACACAGATTCTAGTTACATAAAATGTACAGGCTATTAGCATAACCACAATGGTGGCGTTTGGCACAGAATAGCTATAGATGTCATTAAGACCCCTTTGTGTAGGTGGCCTTGTTCTTGGGTAGGGGTAAAAACAATTAAGTCAAGTGTGCTCAGTCACTCAAAATCCAACAGGCTCAATGGCAAACTCACAAACTAACTCCTTCACCAGTAAAGGCCCCAGACACATAAATTTGCTTCCATGCCGAAGACCCTGAAGCTGTTAGATCATAAAAGGCCTGAATGAATAAAGAAAGTCTTTCTGCCTCTCGGCGAGGAATCATGATATATGATAAGATTAGTTGTGGCTTTCATATTTTTGTTACAGCCGCACACAACTACTGCTAACTACCCAACGACTGGGCCAGGTATAGATCCACAAACTGATTACACACATATGCAGAAATCTTTTTGTATAGACACACTAGGATCAGGTGTGCTGTTTCGGCTGTTTTTGGTTCTTATTAGAACAGAGTACATAGTGAGGTTTTTTATTTTCATTGTTGGTTTCTTCTAGGAAGTTAGTTGTAGACTCCTAAGACTAAGACTCCTTCTGGTTTTATTTATGTCTTGGTTTTAAGCAGAACCCATTTCTCTTTTAGTTTACCTCAGTGTTTGTTTGTATTAATTATCCAAACTCTAAATACATTTTTAATAAAAAACTTTATTTTACCAAAAAACATCTGGTTTTATGCAGCTTCCATTTCCCCTAATGAGCTAGGTCGTCACAATTTTAAATAAAACAAAAATTACTTTGAAGAAAGTGAAGGTTTCAGTATAAATATGAGGTTACTTGTTCAGCCTGTTCCCTTGATGTATGAACTGGTGAAGTGCCAGAGACGAGCGAGGAGGATGCTGATGATTTGCTTTCATTTGAAATATTTAGATACGTCTGGGGCTGTTGAACTAATTCAATACAAATGTTTCCCATTAAATGGTCATTTAAATACACTTGTTTCCTTCCAGCTGGGAATGCAGTAAGACGATATAACTGCCCTTATATAATATCATAACTTGGTGGACTTAAGAAACCTCAGATGATGGTATGTGGTAGGTGCTCAGATTTTCTTTCAAAGGAATTACTGCTGTAAAAACCAGCCTGGTAGCCAGTGTTTTTGGCACATCTGCCTTTAGAAAACTCATTAATGAGGAGCAAATGTGACAGGCTTTGCCTTTGAGAGGGTTTACTCCAGACACACATCAAAGCTCAGTACAGAAAAAAAAAATAGACACAGACAGAGAGATTTAAAAAATAATAATAAATAAATAAAGAAAGACATTCTGGTGCAAAGAGGAAGATTATTTTTACACTGTGACAATAACACTTTGAAAAATAAGACTAACTGAGAGGGGAAGGAGAAAACAAGCAGATACGCTGCTTTACCCTACCTTGACCTCAATGAAGTCCGGCTGGCCCAAAGCAATGAGCTCCGAGTACGCCTGCATCTCCTCCACGTTCCAGGCCTTGACCAGCGTCAATCTGTACACTGTCCTCTGTCTCTACATGGACAGACAAAAAGTGCAGGCATAAACAGTGTGTTGCATATTTAATGTATTACAGATCCAACTTTTCAATATTCCTCTTCCTGAAACAACCTCAATCAATAAAAACATTTCATATTTATTAACGAAGTTGTTCACATATCATAAGAGCGAACATATAAAACCTAATGCAAGTAGTGTTCAACACCATGATATTGCTCAACAGACTGTGAAGCAACAACACATTTCTCTGACATGCTTGTGCAGATTTCATGAGAAAATGTAAACCTCTACTTTAGCAAAAAGCTTCATCTTTATAACTGAATTCACATAGTTTCTTGGCCACTCTTGTAAACCAGAATTAGATTAGGTGTTATGGCGCTGAGTGCTGCCATAAGCTAGATGTTTGCTGTTTTGAGGCATCATCTCAACGGTAAAAACTCAGCAAAAGAAGCAATGCCAGAAAATTTTATAACACATCTGATTTAAGCTCATGCTGTAGTTCTGTTAGGAAATGTTAAAAAAAAGTCAATCTGACCTCTTTTACATGGACATGTGCTGTCAAAACTTACGGAAGTTATGTTGTTAATTCATTTTAAGTCCAAATTCACAAATTTCCTCTTTTTTTTTTTTTTTTTTAAACCAGTGGCCATGGTATTTTGCTGTTACTAGCATCTGTCCTCCACCAGCAGCACAGCACGCACAGTTGTCCTGTCAACCACCTGCTTTCCATGTGAATAACAACAGAGCATTTAGGGGAAGGTCTGCATGTTAACTAAAGGTCTGATGACTGCTGCGCTCCAACAGACATATGTTAAGAACTTCCCAAGTTGGTCTGAAGGGTGATGATCAGAATCATTTCAGGCATTTTTTTTCCCCCAACGACAACGTAACACCGGTTCATTTCCAATACTGTGTTTACTCCAGGTACACACTAGCAGTACTGGAACTCTGCATCATTTTAGTTGAGTGAACAGGGAGGGAACTGAGGACTGCACAAAATAAATAAAGAGCAACCACCAGCTTCAAGGACGAAATGCATAAGCAATCTATGTGAGCGGAACTGCATCAAATTAAAAAAAATAAAATATAAAGAAACCTATAATTTGCAGGTGCACCACCCCAGTAAAGGCTGAAGAGAGATGATTACATCCCTGCTGCTGAAACAGATCCACACTGACCAACACTGTAGGACCCTCGGGCTATGCTTTCTCAGTGTAATTTTAATCGGCTGTCATTAGAAACAAATGCATCATTACTGTGAATAAAAAAGATACTGGGTTGGACTATGCATTTGAAGATACTTCATATATACAGACCTGGTCTGGACATCCGTCATGTATGTGCTCAGTTAACTTTCCCTGGGAAAATAAAAGCACTGAAAAAAAAGCCCTGCTCTCAGTTCAGTGGTGTAGGTTCAGGCTATTGTTGTTGCTGTATAGCAGGAGAAAGAGGATTACTGAGAATGTGATGGAGAGGAAGAAAGGCAAGAAAAGACAAGTAGAGGAGATGAAAGAAGGGGAATGGTGAGGACAGAGGACATGAGAAATGGGTAATACAAAGAAACTAGTAAATGACAGTGGGAGAAGAGCGTGTACGCTTTCCCTCATTTGTTCACTCTCTCACTCTCCCTCTCTCACTGGAAGGTTATCTGTAACACTACATCCTTTCAGCCCAGTAGGGTTGGGGATAATTGGCCAGTGGAAGCAGGGAGGTGAGGTATTTCAAGCTTCCAAATCCGACACTGAGGCAAAAAATCTATCAGTCCCAAAGTGCACTGGCAGGGAGGCCAGGTGAAGGAGAGCTGTCAAAAGGAGAACAGAAAGGGAAAAGAGCTTAGGGAGGATGGAGATAGAGCCCACCATGAAATGGAGACTTAGGAATATGAAGCTGTGAAAGGGAGACATGAAGTGATGAGAGTGTGTATTTTTGGAAACTGGGAAGTTGCACACAGACAAACCATACTATCACAGTGAAGTGTACACATGCATACACACAAGTACATGTACAACACTATGGGGCAAGTAAAATCATATTAATGCATAACGTTCAATAACCACGTATGACTGTATGCACATATGTGTCGGATTCGATGTTGACTTTTAAAGTTTCAATACAAAACTTCCTGTCTTCAAACTTTATCGCCTTAAGAGTTTGTTACACAAATGCTGCTTTAAGATGCAATATTAAAGGTATTTAAAAAAAAAAAAAAGCAAATCCAACACAACTGTGCATTACAGTAACATATATCAGTTGTGAGAGCTCACACTGTGCTGGATGCAGCAATGAGAAACTGTCCCACTGATCAAAGGCCACAACTGCTATTCAAATAATCATCCTTCAAACGCACCACACAAACAACGCATATATATACATGGTAGTTTCCCACCAGAAGTCAACTGTAAAGAAAAGAAGCCGCATAACGCGTCCATGTAGTGTTCGACTGAAATTGCTGTTGCTGACATGTTCACTGGATGTTATGGGTAGCATCAAGCGTAGCACAGATGTCCACAAGTCGTTTGAATGTGGGTTTTTCATAACTAGTCAGACAGAGCAGATAGAGAGCTTGACCAAGTTAAAAGAAAGCCAACATTATGGCCATAATATTCTGGCTCATCAGTCGAGATCATATACAGTAATTATAGTTCAGATTGAGGAGACTGTATGAAGATGTATGCCAACAGTTCAGGATTTAATGTGAACACTGGATCTTTTACTGTCACTTCCTTAAAAATGACCACAGACTTGACACAGTGCTTCTAAACTTCACAGCGGTTAGCGTTTACTGTAAAACCACTGATTAATTTAATTCTAAGATGCTGCTGTTGATTTGTCCACCCCTGCACTTAACTCACATTGATATTTGCTTGTGGCTGTGTGGTGAAAATGGTGATTTAGATGCAATTACAGTGCAACGACCCGTCACCAGTGATTTGTCTCGAGCTGTGCAGTCACAGACACCTCAAGCCGAGTGATAATGGACTTATCCGGACTTATCCAAGAGGAAGCCGGCCCATTACAGATAGGTGTAACAGAGGCTCCCTCTGCGAGCCTTTACAGGCCACATCTTTGTCAAAGTCGTTTGGCGGTGCACCCATGCACCATTTTTCTCCCCCTCACTTTGGCCTATTCACTAACAGAAAGAATTGATTTCCACAAGTGGCGTAGTGGCGAGAAGCAGACTGTGATAATTGACTTTCCCTCTGCTCACAAATGATGAAAAGGCCTGCAAGGTTATTGGAAGCCCTTTGTGGGCTATGTGTGGACACAGATCACACACTTAATAGAAATGTACACCTCTGAATGTTTTCATCCTTGTGGTCGTGTCAGTGGCATTATTGACTCTGATAAAGACAAAATGTTAGAAGCTTCAAGAATCAACAAAAAGCTTTCCCTTCCCCACTTGAGTTAAGTGTGAGAGAAGTGTTTGAAGTGGTGTCTATCATTTATTGGTATCTTGCTGTAATCCAAGGAATTTGGTAAATATAGAGGACAGCTCAATCTGTGGTTTCTGAGAAGACTCAATCAGCACCACAGATTTCATCTGCTGCTCAAAACACACAAAAAAGTGAGTGATGAGTCTGCACACTAGAGGTAAGAATTGGGCACATCCAACAATCTGTCAGAGAGTTGGAGATGAGAGATTAGTTTTAAGGTGAGGCAGAACAGATTGAAAATGTATTGTACTAGAAGTGTCTTTTCATTTCATATTATCAATAACACTCCCACAAATCTAGGGATGTAGAAAAAAAATGATGTTGGGTGGCTCAACCTGCACATATGCACATCTGATTTTTTAATTTCTTTTTTTTTTTAATCATAAGAGTACTTCATGCTGTCACTTAAATAAGATACTGAGTGAGTCGCATCCCTCATCTGCTTATCAGTAAACATATACAACACAGTCTCTCAAGCAAAGGAAGTGCCTAGCAAGGCCTGAGCCGAGGGAACAAGAGGCCGTGACAAAAAACAGACCATTAAGTGCAGAAAATCCACAAAATATCACGACACTGCTTCTCATTTATGGCTGTTACATACAGGCTTTAAATATCCCCTCAAGATACTGCAAGATAAACAACATGCACTGCAGGTGAACTCATATGTGGGCGTCAAAACTTGCAGCATACTTACTCCTCTGAGTTTGAAGTGAATGACACATGTCAAAGGAAATGGTGAGGATTAGCATTCCTGCACCACCTTTGACTGGCAGGAAAATCCCCAGGATGCCATTTGGCTCTTCTGTTGATAAAATCGATGTGCTGTCAGAAGCTGCACAGTCTGCAGAGCTGTTCTCATTAATTTATCTGGGTTTATCTCCGATGCTTATCGACCCAAAAGATACTTAAATTTTAAGATTTATTTTCATTGATATTTCGTTGACAGCAATCATGCAATCAGACATGTTCACTGGATCAATTTCCTGGAATTCTGAAACATCTGGATTAGTATTTAATGAGGATTTCACTTTACAGGCACACCAATTCTGAAGATAATTTGGCACAAACAGTGACATGATGATAAAAGGAAAATACCCACTTATAAAATGAATGCAACTCATGAAGCAGGCCAACATTTCTGAGGGAGAATTAGCTCTTCTCTTAATTACACTCAGAAAATATTGCAAGTGTCATCACTCAACGCAATTTGTGTACGTGAATAATAGAATTACTAAGGCGAGATAATTAAATTGACTTGATCAAGCTAGAGGAAATAACAAGCTATTCTAACGTGGGAGGATGCAGTAATGAGTGCTTTATCTGCACTAAAACAATCACAGATTTCTTATTTTCTGTGATGCTGAAGTTACTTAAACTGCAAAGACTGTAATAGTAGCATAAGCTCCATTCATGAACACTGTTATTGTTAGCGGCTAGTGCAAAATTGCCAATTATAATCACAAGTGTGTTTAACAATGAGATACATGACAAAAAAGGCTCTCAGATGTTTCAAACTTTTTCTGTAAACACTGTCCTGGTTCTTGCATGCTTAACAAACTGCCGCACTGACACTTTTACTGTTAACTGGGGACAACTCTGCGGGCTTGATGGGGCCTGAGAATTTAAATACACAAAAAACAAAAACAAAATAAAAACCCGAACAATGTATTTCCAAGTTTTAACCCAGTGTGCTGCACAAAGCCTTTACTGAGCAGCATCTTTCTTCACAGTAGCATTCAGTTCAACCTCTATTTCACAAGCTCACTTCTCTAACCTCTTGGCTGGAGCCCAAACTTGCTCAGTGGACAGCTTACCTTCTCTCCCAGGGCTTTGAGGCTGTCCAGGAAGCGCTGCCAGAAGTCCTTGAAAAGCGGCCGGTCAATCTTCTTCAGACTGTCTTTTGTGCTTGCGTCCACACTCACATAAAGCTGGGTAACTGGCACCAGGCTCCTGGAAATGATAGAAAATATAAAGGAGAAAGGGGGATGAGGGTTAGACTAGTTTAGACTAGCCCCTGTGCAGAGTAGCATCTCCACGTGTGAGGTTAAAGGGCATGGAGAGAGACAGAAACCAGGGTAAACATCTGGATATGAAACTTAATGTTTATGTCAACCAGTTCAATACAATTAAAGAACTTTACATTAAGAAATGAATCTCACACTCCCTGTGCTGTCCTTCGAAACTGTTTTACACTACGCTAGTCTTGACTGGCAGACAAACGTGAAGTCTGCTCCCTAAGGGGGGGACTTCCTCCAGCTATAGGAGCCTGACATAACTTTATCGTTTCCCTGCTCCGAGCAAGGGGGAAACATCTCACTTATCCCCACTGAAGATAGTTTTGGTTTGATGTGTCACATTTTTGACATGTCTGCACTACCTTTTAAGGGACACATAACACGTAAGCCAGGGTTATACTGTCCACATCCACCAGCATGCAAGGGTCAGAGTGAGACAAATATCCTCATCAGAGGGCGTATGCAAGGCTCTGTGTGGACATGTACCTTTCAATTTGATGCCACTACGCTACAAGGGTGCACAGACTCCAAGTGGACTAGAAAGTAGTCTTATACAAATAACTGCACATCTGTGGTGGTCCGTTTTGCACCAACCTGATCTCCTGTGGGAACTGTGCATTGGTGACCAGGAAACTGGAGATGTGGTGGGAGTGGAGGAGACGGATGAAGGTGTTGATTTCAGGATACATGATTGGCTCACCCACCAGGGAGAGGGCACAGTGCTTGACTGCCAAGCCCTCCTCGTACCGATCAGGCTTCACTCCAGGAACACCTGGGGGGAGAGAGGTCAGTGGCTGAATAGGCGAAGTACTGAGTAATTACATACAACCAAGTAGGCACAAAAGAGTCATGTGCTGCTCATTAAAAATGAAGAGGGGAGGGGGAGAAGAGAAGAGAAGCAATTTAGGCCCAGAGCCCTGTCCATCTTTCTTCCACTCCCTCTCTTCTTCCTTCCCCTGGGTGGTCTTGGCCTCTGCACTGTTCAGCACAAACTACAGGATGCTGTAAAAATATGCTCAGCAATACTTCAGATGGGAGGAGCAAACACAAGGACAAAGGCTCTTGAGTATGAGTATTTACATAAAATTTTAAATAAATTTGATACATTGGACAATCCAAATTAGTTTAATGAACAAAACCGCTTGGGACATGACACTGAAAATAGTAGGAGAGATGATGCAAGTCTAAATTGAATGAGGGTATATGAAGGATCTGTGATTTTATCATGTCTGCTTTTGAGATAAGGAGGAGTGTGTGGAGGCAGATAGTGTCAAGTACAACATAAATGCAGCACTAACATATAAGCCTGCTTTGTGTTGGTAATATAACATTAAATGCTGTATGACAAGGCGAGAACTCGACTGAGTCTGGGAATGAGCAAACTTAGGGAAAACAAGTTTCATACACTGTCACAGGGATTTAATGTTATACTGCTGTAGCTACAGCAGATGCCGTTTAATTTAAGAATACATGCAGTGAATCTTAAATGAATAAAATTTGGACTGTTGCCTTCATATGCTTTTATAAAACTGTCTATGAATTATTGATAAATTTGCAACATTCTCTATGGTTGAAGCACAGAAAGCAACTGTTACTGCACTGCCTTTCAAGGACAAATTACATCTCACAACAGATGCGAAGACATCAAAAAGCAAGCTGTCCCCCAGGAGAAATCCCACTTAACTCTGTTCATAAAAGACAGCTGAGGAGGACAGTGTGTGTGTGTGTGTGTGTGTGTGTGTGTGTGTGTGTGTGTGTGTGTGTTAAGACAAGTGTATGAAATCTCATTATATGTATGTATCTGATGGTATTAGTAATGTGAAATTCCATTAAATTCTCTCATAGTTCACTCTCTTGGGGGGGGGGGGGGGGGATACAACTGAATCAGTTTGATCACTCAGATAAGAGCAAAACTCATGGAAGATGGTTAAGGAATCATCTGCAGACATTTTCCCTGCTCATTCTGTGTGATTTAGGAAACGCACTCAACACTTTACCGTTGTTTGGTGTCAACTCAATATACGTAGGTGTTTGGGTGGAAGGAGCAGTGTTGAAGTACAGAATGCACGAGCTGAGTGAGTCATTTTAAAAATTAAAAGTCCTGTGTTGCTGCAGCAAAGAGAACAGAACAAAATATTTCATTCATGCATTGACCTAGCTGTGAAAGTTAGAGCGTCACCATGCTTCTTCCAGATATGCAAATGTGCAGCATAGTGATAATGTAGGTTCCCATGAATTTATCATAATGCCTCGAGCACACACTCAAGCACGAAAGTTAGAACTAGGGGCTAAACACAAAATGCATGATAAAATGAACAAACTAATAAAACAAACTACCAGTCAAAAACTTGAACCACAGTAGATCCTCTATAAAAGTGCATCCAAGCACCTAAAATCACATTTAGAGACCGAATGAACAGACATCTTAAAAAATGCTATTTGTTTATAGTTTGTATGGTTTTATCCCTAAAAGTGTAACATCCTGCCACAGCATCCCGTTACAACAGAAATTAAATCACATCAAAGAAAAATCATTTCATGGAGTTTATTTAAGGTACAGATAAACACAGAAAGAAAATCAGCGGGCACAGCATTCCAAAAGCCCCAAAATAATCAGTGGGATCTGGGCTGGATTCCTGCAGTCAGGAAGCGAGACTCAGATGTTTATTCCAAGTTTCAGTCATCAAAATCACACTAAACTCTTTACAGGGAGAAGACCCTGACAAACAAAACTTTGGTGACCACTGGCAGGGCATTAACTGCATTTTATTTTACATTTAACTAATAACTTTTCATTCTAAACTGCTGTATGGCATTTAATACTGCTATTTCACTTTCACAAAGTAAATTATCAGGTAGGCAGAGCAGAAACCAGTCCGTTTAATCACACAGGGGGTTTTCAGGGGCATCATCTGGACAGTTCATTGCAATAGACCTTATAAAATGTATCAAATGGTAAATGGAGTTGAAGGCTGCCTAATGTGATTTTATAGAGCAACTGGAAAGAAAATGAAGGATCATTATGACAATATAGGATTGCGCTTGGCTCTAGTGTGTTCCTAATTAGAATTGCAAAGCTTTGCTTTGTTAAAGCATCTGAAAATGTACTTTTCTTTATTTTCTGCACAAAACATCAAAACTGTAATCCCTTTAGTGACAAATGTGTTTTTTTTAGACTCTAAGTGAACTAAAAAGCAGCTTACTGTCAAGATAAGCTTATGTGCACTATTGTTCCATTATAATCGCATCAGGAAATTACATTTTCAGTGATGACATCCATTATAATACGTTATAAATGACAGCTCTGAGAATGATATTAGCTATAAAGTCACCCTTTGAAGAAGATATGTCTGAGAAGCTTTTAGAATTTGGCATCTATATCATTTCCTCAGTACAATGGCCTTGCTATTTTATAATGGGATCAGCAGTGGCTTTGAGGTTAGAGAGGCGGCCATCTGAACGTCAGGTCACCAGATCAAATCAGACTTTTAGAATACTTTGCCTGGAAGTACAGCCATACGTGTCAGCCTTTCATGTCAATGTACAGCAGATTTTGTAATATTTAGGGCTATGAATTAACTGTGACATTTTTAATGTAGGCCAGAATGCCAGCCAGTGTAGACTATGGCTGCCAAAGTAAAGTGCTGTTACAGGCCTTAGTATCAGTTACATCAAAAACAGAAAAGAAATTAACAATGAGCTGAATTAGAAGGAAGAAAGCTTGGCAAACTGAGTTTGGGATTGATGGGATTGATCTTTAGGTCATCATCGTTTCATCAGTTCCATCTTCCAAGCCTCCTCCTTCATCTTACCCGAGACATGCTCAATATTGTTCATGTCCTGGAGCACCTTGACCTTCTTCGCTCTCAGGAACTTTGATGTGGAGGCTGAAGTATGAGGAGGAGCGCCATCCTGCTTAAGAATTTGCCCTCTCTTGTGGTTTGGAATGTAATGGGCAGCAAGAATTTCTTAATACTTCAGGCTGTTGATGTTGCCATCCACTCTGCAGATCTCTCGCACACCCCCATACTGGATGTGACCATGATTCTTCCTCCACCAAACTTGACTGTTTTCTGGGTGAATTTTGGGTCCATGCGGGTTCCAACAGGTCGACTGCAGTACTTGTGGCGACTGGGATGCAGTTCAATGGATGATTCATCAAAGAAATCAACCTTCTGCCACTTTTCCACTGTCCATCCTTTCTGCAAGCTGTGGGCCTTGGCAAATGCAACACGCTTTTTTTTTTGTTGTCTTCTGTTTAATGCTGGTTTGTGAGCACTAATTCGGCCATGGAGACCACTGAGTCAGAGAATTCAACAAACTGGTCTTGTAGATTCAGGGGTTTCTTGAAAAAGGCCTGGCCCGGGACTGTCGAAGCAACAAATGGTCCTCTCGACCAGTTGTCTTACGGGGTCTGCCTGACCTGGGCTTGCCGTGAAAGTCACCAGTTTCTTCAAATCTTTTTCTTATCCTCTCCACTTGATGTTTGGATACAGTAAAGAAGTCTGCCACCTCAGCAGCAGGCTTGGTCTTCAGGCTCTTGATGATCAGCACTTTGGTCTGTGGTTGAATCTTTGGCATGTTGTCAGAGGTCAGGTTAAACTTCACATGAAGGTCTGGTGTGCTGGGGTTCTTTTTATGCACACCTGGGAATGTGCTGATTACAGTATTTTTCACAGGTGAAGCTCTAATTTGTGCTTGGTTGAATCATTTAAAGACACGACAAGACTTTTGTCCTTGCAGAAACAGATGTTATGGGCTTTACCAAGCTGTGAACATCAGGACACTTTCTGAAGGTTTCATTTTGCACCCAGTTATTAATATGAAAGCCCTTGACATTAAAGTGAACCATTTATTGTAACGACTGATTAGAAATAAAGTTATATGCCATTTTAAGTTACTATGTCCTTATGCGACAAGACTTCTGTCAATGACTGTGTATTATTGCAAACTAAATGTCTTTGGCTTTTAGACTGGCTGGTCAAACAAAACAAGGAATCTTAAGACATCACCTGAGGTTTAGGGAAACTATGCTGGACAATTTACACCTTTTTTGACACTATAAATTAAATGATCAATTGTTTAATTGAAAAGGATTCCAATAGATTCATCTATCAGACTAATGTGCAGCAAAGGCTGCAACTGCTGTTACAAGTATGAATTCTAAGCTGGTGAAGATCTTATTTTAAACCTTTAAATCTGTCTGAATAAATGTCTGATAAATGTGTCGACACCTTGTTGTGACAACATTTCTCAAAACCTCTCAAAGAAAATCTGCTTAGGGAATACTCACAGGATGATCCCTAAATTCTGTTCTGACTGAGTTTTGGGCATTCAACGAGCCTTCCTCAGCCAACGCTGGTAGCAGCCAGAGATGTCTTACATGCCAGCAATATTAGTACACGTAGGACAAATGGAGCCCAAAAATGTGGGCTCGGACAGGGTTAATTCTTCTATTAGAAACCATTAAATTCCATTGGAGCTGGAAATCTGTTGAACCTTCAGTGAGGTTACACCACAAATGTTGATAAGTTGAGAAAATAAAAAGAGTAAAGCTGTGACAAACAAGTGAAGCTGCCAGATGGGGAAATTAAATTGTGTGTGTGTGTGTGTGTGTGTGTGTGTGTGTGTGTGTGTGTGTTGAGAAGTGACTGATGAGGTACTATAGCAAGGGTGTGACGAAACAGCAGACAAACCAACAGCATCTGCTTCATTACTCACAGGGTTACAAAAGGTCATGAACAGTGAGCAGAAAATAATAAGGAGGCAAAGTGTGCGTGATGAAGAAGTTGTGTTGTCTGTGCTGCTGTGTCCACATTTATTTCTACAAGAAGGATTAAAATTCATAAGATGCTGTGTAACTGACGGACTAATACACAAACAGCCAGACAGACTACACAGAGAAACAGAGTTATACACAGACACACAAAAGGTGAGAACACTCATGTTTCCATGCGTTACCTGCTAAAGCACCAACCTCTGAACTGTCGAATCATGTTCTGGTGCTTCTCCACAGCATCCTGCAGGATCTTCTCAGCAGGGTCCATCTTCCAGCGCCACTCTGTGCCCACAGGGTTGGTATGATGTCTGTTAGTGGGGCAGACAGATAAACAGGTAAGGAAAACAGACATACTGTGATCACTCAGTCAGGGTTGCTACTATACCGCTTCCTCATTGCCTGCCGGAGAACTACAACTGACAGTCAGTGTCGTTCCCAGGCAATACTCTGATTTAGATTCAGGCCTTTAGACTGTGGCCATTTAACACAAAAAACACACTTAAACACATATTTCACTAGATTCAGAGGAACATCCCTCTAACAAGGTGACAAATATCAAGACCACAGAAGTTTATTCACAAACTGCAAGTGAATTAAGTGGGCCATGTGTATTCTCACCCTGTAAAAACATAAAGAGAAACAATGCATCCCGCTGTAAAAAATTACACGTCCTTTAGGTGTTATTAACACCTTCTCACTGTCGAAGTGTGATGTCTAAGTGCAACAACAAATCCTGAGGCATCACAAATTTCAGACAGTCTGCTGCGTGCATATGCACACACTCACACCACGCACACTGGACTTGCCCATCAAACCTAATTCCACCTGTTGCTACAGAGAGGTGGATGGCGAGAGCAGCTGCAACAACACATCTGTGCCCTGAAATTGTCTACTTCCTGTCATCCCACATAGCTGCCTTACGAGAGACTGGCATATCTGTGATGACAGGGAAGCGGTTCACCACAGCACATTCTGACAGCGACCTTTCAGTGCTCAACACAGTCGCCTTTTCAAATGGAACTTGAGGGGAGTAGAAGGCCCGTTCTCTCGCCAATGTCATGATGAATCAGGGTCCACCTTTAGGCCTCGCAGTTTTGGTGGCCATTAGTCTCCTGCAACATAAATCGTTAACTTGTTTGCCACAGAGAAAATCATGGCCATGTGACAGGGAGTGGTCTCGACTAAAGGTGAACAGGTTTGTTTTTAAATAAGGAGAAAACTAAACATGTAGGAAATAAGTGTTTTCTAGTAAGGTACTTACAACCTGAACTTTGCAGTGGCTTTATTTGTTGGGTACATACCTCCAGCAGAAGACACACTTGTTAGCACAGGCGAGGCTGGGCGTAGTTTCCATGCACCGGTGGGACTCAATACCATAGAAAGTGTGCTTGTAGCAGCCTCCTCTCCCTCTCAGCATAGACTAACCAACAGAAACAACAGTTTTAATGTGATTCATGCATTCAATTAAAAAAAAAAATGTAATGCTTTGTTGAGAAGAGTAAAACCCATTACCTTAGTCCATCGACAAAGCTTCACTCCTGAGTGACTTCCAATTAATCTGTACCCTGCACAGAAATATAATGAACAACATGTGAGAAGAAAAAGGCTCCCTCTCAGTAAACACCTCTCCAACCCAAAACCACACAGGCCAAATTCAGTGGATACTTAATACATAGGAAAGTGGAGATTACATGTTCTTTGAGTGGTACGTCCATAAAGCCACACTCAGCATTCACAAAGTCATATTCATTCACGGCCTTCTGTAAAAAGGCTGCTGAACATTTCTGATAAAGCAACTAGCGATTGCTCAAGGACACGTTATCTGTAGGAAGGAGGGGACAGGATTTCAAACTCCCTGTTGGAACAAAAGGTGGATGAGTGTGACTTTTTTAAAGACATCTGTGATGTCTGTCATCATACTGTATCACTTCACCTGCTCAAGAAATGACAGTAGATTGTCATTTGTTTTTGAGGGGAACCGAGAACGTTTCAAGTCCAGATGTTAAAAGGAGACTGAAGCCATGCAGGACAGCCTGATGTGGGATTAAGGTGGCAGGTTTTTAATTTGAAACCCTTTATCTGTTTTAGTTGCTCTTGAATATGAAATATCTAATTAAAACACAGCAGGAAATTTGTTTCAGGGTGGACATGAGCTCCCACAGTTTCAACAGGTCTCAGGTTTGATGCTAGATGAGTCAAATACAAATTCATATTCATCAAGCAGAATGGTGAAGCAGGCTGAATGCTGAAAATACTCCTTTTTGATTTACCACCTGAATCAAACAGCTTGCCATTCATCAAAGATTTTTGTGTACAAAAGCCTCTACTTACACACACACACACACACACACACACACACACACACACACACACACACACACACACACACACACACACACACACAATGTGAGCCAAGTTTCCCCTCGTGTGTTTGTTATGGACATTGACTTCCAATGCCTCCATGTTCTTTCATGTGTCAGTGGAGAGGATTAGGCCAAAATGAGGGGGAGTCAGATGGAGAGAAGAAGACTTTACTATTTCTCCTTTCTCTGTTATCACGGAGAAATGGTATCTGCTGAAAAAGCACAATCAATAATCACACTCAGATGTGCAATGCATCCTTACATGAGACAAAAGGAAAATGACCCAGAGCACACACCATATGTGTGTGCAATGCCTGTAAAAATTGAACATAATGAGACATCAAAATGTAAAAAAATTCAACTAAAATTTAAGAAAATAAATAAACAACTAGAGCGACAGCCTGTTAGTCAAACAACTGTTTCTATGATTATATTACTGATACCTGCGTCTCAACCAGCTATTCACAGAGGACTGAAATTTGCCACCAGAGCCAATCAACTGAAGCCTGCTGCTACACAGAAGCGGTTCCTTACCCATACAGCTTTTAATCTGTGTAGCAACATCATCGACAGTTCTGCAAACAATTTATACTTTGATCTGTGAGGCACGATCCTCCCCTCCACCTGAGGGAAAATAAAACGAGCAGGGAGGAAACCTGTTTAATTACAGAGTTGGAAAATCAGCCTGATTTTTTGGAAGGGGTTTGCAGCTTTGTTTTCTGGATCTTGCAGATTCTAGTTTTCTATGTTGTAATCAAAAAGACACTGGAAAGTTTTTTTTTTCCATATTTTAACTGTTTGCATTTCAGTGAATATTCTGCTGAGAAATAACATTTTTCTAATGTTTAGTACCACGCTCGGCTGCGAAAGTGTCCTACCTTAGATATAACCTCACTCAAAACTCCACCTGTGTCAGAGATAACTGGAACAGATGAACAGCTACAGCATAACAACAAATAAATGGCACACAGCAGATGTGCAAGTTCTTCTATCAAGAGAAACAAAGATTTTGCTATTGACCCATTACAATGACAAGACAGATTTTAGGTACAGGTATACACATTTGAGTCCCATTCCAAAGTTCCAGTCTCCTGAGCCGGGTTGATGGCACACAATTTGCTTAAATATGCAGCTCTAAGTTAAAACTTTCTTGGACATTACACAAGAGTTTCAATAGTGTGTGACTTTTGCATCCATGTCTTGCCAGAAAAAGGCTATACAGGAAACTCAGCCATCCAAGACCCGATATCATTAAAACAAAGCCAAAACCTTCATCCTTCATTCTTTTATTCCAAATAAAAGAAACTGTCCACCAGGACTGACTGTTGCCAACATAAACACCACGAAATAGGTCAACATTTGGTCAAAAGAAGTGAAGTCTTGCTCACAGAGTCCTATTTATAGGGTGTTGTGTAAGCTAACACTAGGGGGTCATTGCCTGAAAATTACTAGCCTGTGCTGTAATAGTGAATGAACTGAATAGTGGAAGAGTAGAATAGTAAAATGCTTCAAACCAAGCTAATGAGTCATTAACCAAGACTCATGTGGCTTCATGAGGGACAAATGTCCACTAGATATGTGCACTAGTTCATTAAACATCATCTTAATCCAATTCAAATTTAATATCCAACTTTACAGATACTGGATTGAAAGTGATATTGACTGTACATTAGGGTTATCAGGTGTGCACAAGCAATCACAGATGTTTCTGGAGGTTTCAGTATGGGAGATTACCCAGAGGGTAATTGGACTGCACTACATCATTAACTGCCATTAGAGAGCACACATTCCCCAGCTCATGTAGCACTTATTACCAGCTTTAACTAACCGATTTCTCTTTCAGGACGTTAGAAAAAAGACTGCAACAGGATGTCATTTCAGCAGATGATTAACTCATAATCCAACCAGTGGCTCTAACATGTGACTTCTCTCTGTGTGGTATACCTCAGGTCAGATGAGTTTCAGAACATCGACACTTGTGTCAGTGACTTTGATCATGGGCGAATACTTTTAAGCCAAAAAAAAAAAAAAAACTAACTTGACTCTCTGCTAGCAACGTGAGTATATTTGTTAGATTTACTGCTGAAATTTAAAAATGACACAGGCCATAATTCATGTTTTAAAGTGAATTACAACTTAGCTGCCCTTGTGGAATCAGCAAGGTTAAGGACTTGCTGACAAGCAGCTGGTGTGCTGGGTCTGTAAAGTGATTTTTTTTATTGCCAAGCAATGCAGCTAGATAATATGAATATATTATCCATAGTCACCAGTGACACCCAGCAGATGTTCATTTCAAACTGGCTGTACATACATAAGTCAAAGATTCATAAAATTCTACCACCAACTGAAGCAGTGTTAGTTTTAAACCAAACTCATGTTGTCGTCTTCTTTATTTTTTATTTAATTTGAGTTCGGGTCAGCTCCCTAATGTGTGACTTGTAGCTGAATCCAAACCCCCCTCCCCTCACCTTGCTTTGTCAGTGCTTCTCTAAGCGCAGGGGTGATCATCTCTCTTCTTTCCCCTTCATCCTCAATCTTCTTCACTCCATTCAGCCTGGATAACTTCACCATCTGCCCGTCTCCTCGACCCTCCTTTTCACTCTGTGGCACACAAACAACTGGGAGTCAGTTACTGTTTATCACCACGATCTGAAAATAGCAGGCCAGACAGGTGCCAATAATAGACAAAAAAAACAGATATCACTTCATGAGGAAACTTGGGGACAGTCCTTCAGGACATCATTTTTAAAATGCATGGAACAAGAGCAGAACAAACAGACAGTGGGGCTTTGCAGGCATGAAATTGAGTAACATTTAAGTCTGCTATGAATATGTGAGATTACAACGACTCAATTACTTTAGTGACATTCATTCTTAAAGAGTACAACAAATGTCCTTGACCACACTGTCAAGGAGTCAAGGTGATTCCATTTCATGTGGGCAGACAAAAAGGTCAAAAAAAAAAAAGCCAAACATTTCCTAGTTTTAGCTTCACAACTGTAAAGTTTTGCTATTTTCTTGTAGATTCATAGACACAATGATCAATTTATTGATCAAGAAAATAAATGTCAGATTGATAATGAAAATAATCATTAATCAGCCATAATCTGCATGGACGTGTGTAGCTTCAACATACTACTACCACATTTTATCTGATGTGAAAAACATACAACGAAGAGACCAAATTGAAAATGTATCCTACGTATCCTGCAAACAAAGGAGACTGAACATCACCTGGAAGAGATCACACTGTAACATGAGCAGTGTAATACACAGCCCATGGAGTGTGCATCTGAGCATGACCTCAGGTGTTCAAGGCCCATCTGTTTCTGCTGACAAACCTGACAATGGTGTACTTCCACCTTTCACCCGGAAAGATCTGAGCCTGCGTAGCTATCTAGCAGCTCTATCTGCCCTGTGCAGCTGAGACTGTTTATGCGTGCCATTTATGAGTCAAGGTCCCAAGTAAAGAAGAGATTCCACCCTCCTAACAGCAGCAGTGGTGCCTCAGACGAGCAGGTCTATTCAGAATCCTCCTACACCTCGTTCTCAGGAGGAAAAGGATCAGTTATTGTGCTTGATGACATTCGGAAACTACAACAAATGACATGGGGCGATGCTTTACGTACTTTGGGTGGTTTAAAGGTGGGATGCTAAAAGTTATACTCGTTATCAGTGCAGGTGTATGGTAAGCCACAGAAACAGTCAGTCAGGGGTAGCATAAGCCACCTTCAAGTACAATCATCAGGAGGATGTGACTCAAATATGTAAACCTGAGAAGAAAATTCTGTAGCCTGCCATTTAAACCCCAAAACGGAAGAAGACTAGTTAGCCACTCTTAGCCAGCACAAATGTCCACCTTCACATGCAGCGTCCTTGACATGTAAAATTCCGAGAGCATACGCAACATGTAGCCAACAGTGCAACAATCTGTCCCCGCGGTGTTTGCGTGCAGCCCTAGCGATTCATCTGGCCCCAATCTGTGGTTCCCACTGCTCAGCTTTCACCCTCGCAGACATCCAGTCATGCCCGGGCCTGTCTGGACTAACAGAAATGGGACATCTCACAGCATCGTGTTGTGCTCTGGAACCATGACACAACATGGGGCTGATGCAGATGGACAGTGCAGTAACTACACACAGAGCAAGCAGGTGATCAAGGGAAAAACATATAAGGTGCACGAGGGTGTGGAGGCAGAAAAGAGGTGGAACAGGTAGAAAAAGAGAATAACTGGAAACAAAAAAACTAAAACAAATAAAATAGAAAAATCTAAGATAATAAACACAAGTTCTGTATTTAGAAGAATTACAATTAGGATCTAAATTTGTTTAATACTGTATAAAGAAACTAAGTAGTGTATAATTATCGTTATACTAATTAATGTAGAAGAATAAATATGGGCAGACTTACATGTCAGTGGACACTGTGTCATTGTTTTTAATAACTGCCGACATGCCGCAATGGACACAGTAAATTAGAAATGACTTCCAACATAATGCAAACTAATACATTCTATTCATTCAAATACACAAAGTACCATGAAATCGTACGTATTTGTTGAAGGGCTGTTATATTACAGCTATGTAGATGATATGTTATCTGTATGTAGCCTGACTGTATGCAGCTCCCTTAACTGGCTCAGCCACTTTTAAGCTATGCCAGTTCATATGCCAGCCCTTTAAATCATAGCAGCATCTTTGCCTCTGCTTCTTTCCTCTGGACACTAAGTTGAAAACATCAAAACTCAGCCCAGAAAGCCGTGCATCTGCTCGGGTTATTGACCTGTTCCACACTAACTCCTATCTGGCAACAGCCCCACAGCATGAAATGGACCACTCTGGCAAACAGAGAAGCCTCTGAGGACAAAGCTTAGATGCCAGTGCAAAGGTACAAAATCAATTAGAGCAACAATGGAAAAGAAACTTACTGACACTTGGCAGAATACGAACAGAACCACAGCCAAAGACTGATAAAGACTAAAAGTGGGCAATATGAGCTCTGCTATCTGGCAGCCAATCATAGCCTGCCTGCAAGTCTATCATCGGATACACTGGGAAAAAAAAAACTGTTGTGGGAAAGATGTACTCATCATTGAGTTCATCAGTGATCCAGTCATCCTCAATCCTGCCTGGCTACAAGCTCCACTGACATCAATACAGACAAATCCATCTGTGCCATATTTAGCTCTACAGCGTTCTGCTTCATATGGGTTGGCCTCCATCAACCAACAGGAATGATGGCAGAAAAGCATCTAGAGCTGGATGAGGTAACTTACTTATTCCAAGTTAGAGATGATTTGTGTTCAAAACAGACAGATGAAGACACTTCATTCATCTATTTAATAATTTGATGACATCTCAACAGTTAATGCTACACCTGCTTTTAAAGACAATATGTTTTACAATAAAGTTCAGTCAAGATCCATAAAAAGTGGATCAAGACTGACCACTGGATTAAAAGAGATGAAATTCTCAAATACAGAGTGTAAAAACTACCAGTCTCGATTTTATCTAAATCAAAGTGTCTTGAGAGCAGCGACAGAAGAGAAGCACACGGCTCTTGCAGTAAAAGCCAGTGATCTTTGCTATGGCGACATAAACATGATGAGTTTCTCTGATTTTTTTTTTTTTTTTTTTTTGGACTGGTGTGAACAGATGACCTGGACATAATCCTGGGAAATTCCCTTAAAAACATTTACCATCACTGACTCAAAGCACTGGAATATAGACTCGGACAGTAAAAACGGTTTAGCTTCTGACTGCAAAGAGACTGGTAACATAATAAAATCTGTTAAAGGTCTGTCTTGCAGACGTGCAATGAAAATTTATGCAAATGGATTTGAAAGTGAAATAACTGTATTGTGTTAAATATCAGATGTTGCAGCTCTGCCAAAGACCAATGGTTCACTCGGATATTTGACTGCAACTGAGAGTCTCTGCCATCACCTAGTGGTCTGACACAGTCAAAGCGAGCACCCATCTGCCGTTTGAATGAGAGCTATCACAAGCAGCTAAAAACCTGCTCAGTTACATGGTTGATCTCCAGCTCCTTTTTTAAATAGAGTAAACTGTATTCAGCCTTTATAACCTGAGACTTAAGTTTTTAAAAACTCCTACAAAATATCTCAACATATTTAGTCATACAAAACATATATTAAACCTCTGGGTCTTAGCTGGCTCTAAATTTTAATTTGCCATTTTACATATTCCAGTTAGGGGGATTTCCTTGTTCACACTTAATTTGTAGCTTGGCTAAATATTTGCTGTGTTTAATGTAAAAACCTAATTACATCTTGTACTGCCTGCTCTGTGTGACCAAATGCAAAAACAATGCTAATTTGTTACCACAGATACAAGGAAAAAACTGTCATCCTGACATCTAAGTGAGATGATACAAGTCACTGCAGCAAATAACAATAATTATACCTAAAATGTACGAGACGCGTTAGAGTAAACAATATTAAAATGCATGCATTTGTGTTCAGTCATCATCAATACAGTCTACATGCGAATATTTTCTGCTTGGAGAACGACAATAGGACCCCATGGCTTCCTCATAAAAAACAAAAAAAACCCCAAAGAACTGAGCTTCCCAGGCTCCTTAAGTCACCAACGTATGTCTCTTTATCATTCCCAGGTATAATGTATAAACACAATCATTAAGGGTTTACAAAAGGGGTCTGCCCAAACCTCCCAGAGCTCACACACACAATACACTGTAATGTAATATTAAAGTTACAAAACAAGGGACAGGCCAGGGAGAATCTGCTGTTCAAGTTATGCTCCTTGTCTGTGTGAGACACGGACACTTGGGCACTGTTAGCACAACATTAACATTGTCATGAAGCATAATACATTCATGAGAACAAAATTTAGGAGCCACAACAGCTCCTGTCAACTGCAGAAAATTCAGTGTCCCTTAGGTGTTCCCTTACGAGTTACTCAAAAACAGACCTAAATAATTTCACACAAACAACACAGAAGAGAAAATATCCGCTCACTTGTTTCTCTAGAGGAAAAAAAAGGCACTTCCTCTTCAAAAAGTTTGATTTCATGTGACAAAAGCTGCTCCTGCTTTTTTGTGAGCGTCTTATTGTTATGACCTAACATTTCCAGTTGAGACAAGACACAGAGTTGGACATAATGCAAGCAGAGATTCTTATTTAAAAGGTGACAGTTTTTTCTCTCTCTCTGGCACCTGTGGATGTTCTCTTTCATTTCTTTCTACCTTTGTTAATGCAACATGAGACTGGTGAGCAGGATTATAATTTCACTTCGTTTTGAGGTTTTCATTCTGGTTTAATGTACAGGTAGGCTTTTCCCCAGTGATCTGTCCCTCAAAAGAACAGGTGCATTACAGGGCTGGATACCTGTATTTCCTTCCATTTCCCTTGCTCTCGATCCTCACGCCTTTGCCCGAGTCCTTATACAACAGCCTATTACAGGGGGCTGATAATGCCTGTTCCTTCTCATTTTTTCTGCTTTTCTTGAGTCACTCGTTCCTCACAAGTCTGTGAAGTGGGCGTCCTCGCTATTACGCAAGCCTCCGCTTCTCGCCTGCCAGGGTCTGGTGTCTATCAACCCATCTGCCACTTCTCCTTCAATGACACCAGTTTCTCTTTACTCAACACACTTGGAATGGACTGAGGTGGCGGATGCTTAATGCCACAACGCTGCCTGCTTGTAGACCTTAACACTGAAACAATGAAAATAACCTGATGGATGATGAGACTAGAATCCCATCTTCAACTACCATCTAAGTGTAACACTGTGAAGTCAGCAGTTAAGTTCTGTATCTGCACCTCATATTTACAAGTAGAAAACATACACCATTTCTCTAAATGCTCTGTTGTACTAGGGTTCCTTTAGTGGTTTTCTGAGGCAAGGGAAAGGTGCTGTGAAATAGCTGAAGTTATTGTCCCTTTTCTATAAGATCATCAGCTAATTCACCTGTAAAGGAACATGGTGCCTTGGGTAATGGGTAATGATAAATACACTTATGCATTTCTGACAGTGTTGTCAATGTGCTAGTGGATGGAGTCTGACCTTGGCTTTCTTGGCGCCGTTCACGATGTTGCCCAGATCCTCCATGTCCACCACTGAGCCTGATTTTTTCTCATCCCGCAGACCAGACTCACCCTCATCACTACTGGATTCTATCAGATCCTCCTGAAATTAGAAAGAGAAGAACAACAAAAACCACAAAAGATGGTCAAAAGATTTTTTTTTTTTTTTTTTTTTTTAAAGAGGTCAAGGATGTGGTGAGACAGACCACTGAATGGAAAACGTAAATGATCCGTGATTGAGCGGGGGAGCCCATACGGAAAGCATTTATTCTACATCATTATCTCCTCTTGTGCTGCCTCATTAAATAAGAAAACCATATGCATATAGCATTTCAGAGGATTTATCACAATGTGTGGCAGCAGGATAAAACGCACGAGCAGCACAATGGGTAGATAAATCACAATGACGGTCCCCTCATCACAGTTCTCAGCTGCTCTTGGTTCCGGTTGAATGTCACCTCTGCTGAGTGCACTGACAGAGGGGAAGAAGTCTCAGCTAGAGTTGGCTCTGAGGTTTCCGCTACCATGACAACTGGTCATCTGTGTGTGCTGTGATGCATATGAGACCTGTTGGTGTGTGCGTGTGTATATATATGTCTGTGTTTGTACTTGCTGTTTTGTGAAATCTGTAATTTCAGTGATTAGTGTAATTTCTGAAGATTGACAGTGTTGACAGAGATGATAAATTGCATGTAAGCCATGCACAATATTTCCCTGATGCCAGGCTATTCTTGAAAATGCACAACATCGTGATAAACTGAGAGTAACACTCCTCTTCCTGAGTCATTTAGAGTCCTTATCTGATTTTAATCACATTGTTGGGATTACAACATGAGGCTGTTAGCCCAGCCAATCCACATCGCACTCCGGTGATAAGAGCTGCTCGGATATCTAAAGTGCCATTCTGATTTTAAGAAGCACCATCATAAGCCAGAGGACGTTTTCCTAATTAGATATCAGCTACACACTTTCTCAGCCTGTCTTCTTCTTGTATGCACAAGAGGGATAAGTCTATCTAACAGAGCACTGGGCAGAAGTTTGCAACTATGTGTTATATAATATCTCTCAAAAAACAAGGCTATGGATTCTCATGATCCCACGTGGTGAATGAGTTAAATCATTAATCTGGTTCAAATCCGGAGGAGCACAGTTGTGTGCTTTTGTGTTCTACTGCTGCTGAGAAGCCACTCAAAATGGGTCATGCAAATCCCTTCTATTAAAACAGAGGTTTACATACTGTATTTTAGAATGTAACGATAATACAGGGCATGTTAACAAACACCATGTTATTAAAATTGGCAATTATTACAACTTTAGGCAAAGGTCAGAGCGTTTTAGACAGGTTTGGAAAACTCACTGACGTCCCACCATTAATAAAATTGTTGTCTGTGTGACGTGTACAATCAGGAGACTGTTACAGGAAACCGAGAGAACAAGACACCAAATCTTGGACCACCTGTGGACAGTGCAAACCGTGCTGACCTTTGACCTTTTATCATCCATTTTTCTATCTTTAAACACACACGTACACACAGAAGTAGAATAATACAGGAAGCTGAAGCTGAACTTGGAAGAGTGTCTTTTCAACCACTCCTGCCCCAAAAGTAAGATTTTTACAGTGCACCATGGAAAACACAATACTTTAGTTTCTCTGCCATTACCTCAGAGCTGGCATTCTGCAGAGCTGCCTTCTCCTCCTCCTCCCCCACCTGTCCGTCTTTCCTCTTATTCTTACATGAGCCTCCACTTTTACAGTTCCCGCTGCAGCTCTTCTTCTGCCCCTTGGTCAGGGACTGTAGGCAGTTCAGGAACTTGACCTTCCAGGCCAGGAAATCTGCCTGGATGCTGCCATTGCGGCTCTTCACCACATTACAGTCACCCTCTCCCCTGGTCATGATTCGCATGCCACTCAGCATCCAAAGCCACTTGTCCACATTTTTGCCCACCTAAAGTAGGGAAAGGAAAAGACGGTTAAACAGGGTTTAAAGAAATAAAGTATGGTCATGCTTGGACAATTTATAGTTCTGGATATTCTTCAACTGATTTTAAAGCATATGATCAAGCAGTGTTATCATTCTGACAGAGATTAGTATGGAAACCATTTCTCACCGTGTTATAGTGGCCAACATAGACTGAGTTGCCAAGACCAAACACTGCATATCTGAGGCCTTTGAGGTACGTCTTTCCATATCTGAAGTCAGTGGACGCCTCCTCCAGCCACTTACAGAACCACTCGGCGTTCTCTGTGGGCCGTCCATCAGTGTATGTGGCCACAAGAAACACACACACTGACTTACTGGTGCACTGAATGGAGAAATGAAAACAATGGAAGACAATGTAATAGTGAAGTAAGAGCATTCCAATGGACACAAAGAGATGAGACATTTGTAAATGTGGGGTTTGATGCAAGACTTTTCCTTGGATAATTTGAACAACAATATTAAAACAACAAAGTTAAATTAGACTCATGGAATAATCAATTCTGAACCACTACAGAGCAGAACGGAGACACCAAAACAAACATGAGTAAAAAAAATTGCCACGCCTGCTGTAAGTCATACAGAAACAAACAAAAACAAAACTTGAAATGCACAAGAGCATCATGAACATGTTGCTCCAAGAAAGACGACTCACCACGTTTTCAGTAATTATTACCTACGGAAGTTATGTGATAAATAATTGATTGATTCTGCTGACAATTTCATTCAAAAGGAAAACAGAAAATCACTCTAGATTAAATCGAACATAGTTATCCACTGTCTCCTTGGCAGGAGATAATGTAAGGAGGCAAGAGGTTATGTAAACAGAAAACTTCGGGAGAGACACAGCTGGCCTGTCTCATGTCTAACAGGGTCAAAGCTGCCAAACAGACAGTGTCTTCTTGACTGATGGCTATCCAGTTAGAGTCAGTGCACTGAGGATCAGCTGCATCTAGGGAGCGACTGGTGCCTGTGGAGATTTTCCATCACTGAGAACTGTACAAAAGTCCCATTGAATAAATACTAATTAAGCCTCGCCTATATGTACACGTTGCCAGGTCTTATGGGCTTGAAGTTACATTTTAGAGATTTAATTAACAGCCCAGAGCGATCCTCTGAGCAGAGTATATACAGTACGCTTATTCTCCTAAGAGTTCTGCAACAATTGACTGATGCATCAATGAGTCACTTAATTCATACACTGCCAAATTTAAGTTTGCAGTGGTTTAGGATGTTGTTTGAGGACATAATATTTTAAACTGACATTCTCAACTTGAGGCACATGTCTCTATACACTGATGTATTTCTTCCCCACCTTTCTGCCCTTTAGGGTTAGGGTTAGCAAAAGCATATTCCCTTCGGACTTGGCTTACCTCATCAGCAAGTTGATCGTCCGGGTCGTAGTCTTTCATGTCAGTCACCTCAGCTGGTATCCCCAAAGCCTTCACCTCTTCTGACAGCTCTTTTGCAAAGCCCTGAACAAATGAAGAGTCTGTGTTGATGCTTATCAGACCATCAATCATCATATCATTTCAGAGTCGTAAATTTACCATGTGTGAACTACCAATCTTCATCAACAACTGAAATTTCACTTTTTTATTATGCATGAAAATTTGGCTTAAAGAGGTTTACACATGTTTATGGTTTACTAGGGTCACCTGTGTGGCCCTGAATTAAATCTTATCTTTGTGAAACTTAGACTTAGACTGATACTATTCTGTGCTCATATTTGAGACCACAACACAACTATTCTTTTGAAAAGCGTCTCTCTAATATTTTGTCTTCTCCTCGGCAAAAATGAGTGGGTTAGAATATCATAACCACTGTTGGTCTGTATCCCTGGAGTTTACATTACATTATAGCATCGCCTTGTC
>JBBMJY010000026.1:1506518-1551515 GCA_037833715.1 Toxotes lorentzi
ATATATATGTCTATTAACATCATAGGTCAGTGAGGATGCTTAAGTTTTCAGTAAACAACATCTGTACCTTTGCTGTTCCAGTTTGTGAGCCGTAGAAGATTTTAACGCCTGACACATGAACCACGCTGTTTCTGTCGGAGAGGTCCTTGTTCTGCACAGCTTTGTAGACCCAAGGGTCAATATCACTGGGGAAGCTTTTCTAAAACATACGGAGAGAGACATGCAAGCACATAGATCTTAAAGTTAGGAAGCATGAGCACTTTGACTGAAAATCAGAAACTCCTAACAAAACAATTTCACAGAAAATGTGCACTTTAGAAAGACTAAGAAGACAGAATATCAGCCAGCACCCATGAGTGAAGGAGTATGAGCAAAAGACAACTCACCTTCTTTAGTGCCATCTTCAGTGAGAACCAGATCCCAAAGACAAGAGCAGCAGCTGAATACAAGTACAGCCTGTTGTGCCATATCGACATGAAATAGCTCTCACTGGGGCTGTGCTCACTCTGAGAGACTGGAGGGAGAAAAGTCGTCAAACTGGATCCTCTGTTTTCAGAGAGGTTATGAATAATAACGGTTAGGTAACATCGCTACGCAGACAAATGCAACACAGCGATGGTTTTTACCAGACAGCAGCTAATTCTTAAGCAGCAACGAGGGAAAAGACAACATGATTAAACCCCAAACTTAGGTCACCAGCAGCTAGTAAAAGGCGAGTGACTGGCTAACAATACATGCTAGCTAGCAGTGCTATCAACGTTAGCTAAACAGAACGTAAAGTTAGTTTCTGCTTCTACTAAAAGTCAGATACGCTCACCTTTAGTATCCGAGGTGGACACGCGTCTTACGGAGAACAAAATAATTAACAAAAAATTAAGCATCGCTGCAAATGGCATGTACACAGTCCTCAGAACCTGGTGTTGTGTGCAACCATGTTGCTTGACCACTGAGCACGCTGGGATGTGTAGTTCTTTGTGTCGTTTAAATGGCGTTCAAAGCAGGCGTATCGTGGCAAAATATATCGATGCCTGGTCAAACATCACATAATCAGCAGGTTTTTACTGCTAATATAAAAATTCCTGTATTCATAGTGCATATTTACACATATAGCTTATTCTAAGTTTTATTTTGAATTTCTATACCGGAAGTCTTGATATTATGATACGTCTGCCTTGAGGCTCACCTCCGTCCATTTGTTTTCAAGGTTTTCGCTTGCATAGTTCGTGTGATATTGTGTCAGCCGTTATCGTTAGCAAAACAATCATGCAATAACGTAGAACGAAAATATAATTGCAAAATCAAAATAAAATACTGTCTTTAAATGTCGTAATTGAAAGTTACGAACGGAGTACAGTTGTAGTTCCTCTTGTAACCACAAGATGGCAAGAAAGTATAAACGGAGAGGGCAAGGGGAGCCGCTACCAGCAGGATAACTGAGTTTGAACAAGTGCTAATATCGCTACTAATATTAATTAACTTTTTACGGTAACAATCGCTACATGCAAGTAATATCTGATGCTAGCCTAGCTATCAAAAGTAGCCTGAGGATTTCTTCAGGTGGACATAACAGGTTTGTGTCAAGAATCACGAGTCTTTGCTGCCCTCTCGTGGCCACAGACAGTCAGTGCCGTCTTTAAACTCCTGGTTATACATACGTTTATCGGAGAGCATTTTAAAGAATGCTTTTGGGATGTTTTGTTTACATTCAGCCATCCACTGGGATTCATAATAATGAATATTTATATCCTTTGTTGTTCGCGGTGACTCCTGGACACAGTCCCGCCACCGTAAAGTCAGATACAATAGAATAGTGAAAGTTCCGATGAAACTTTCAAAATAAACTTCCACTAACAGGTAGATGCGTAGTCGTGTGCAGTCATGATTTTTGATTCTCCCACTTCAACCATGTTAAGGCAGACGCATTAAATATTAAAAACTGAATTAAAATTTAACCTTCAAATGTTGTAGTTACGAACTGTGACCACGAACATGGTTGTACGTTTACAACATATTATTTCCGAAACGTCACATATTATTATATGTGTATTATTATATGTGTATAATATTATTATATTATATATACATCTTTTTTAACGAAAATGAATAATTTTGATTATTTTTAAGTCATAACGGGTTGCATGCGGAACTGTTGTTTTGCGTGAATGTTTCACAGTGGACACTCATTGAGAGTGCACTCGGATATTTCTTGTCAGCAGCAGCCTGGGCAGAGTTTTCTGTCTTGTAACACATAAATATGTCGATATTTACGCCAACAAATCAAATACGGCTGACAAATGTGGCGGTGGTGAGGATGAAAAAAGGAGGGAAGCGGTTTGAAATCGCCTGCTACAAGAATAAAGTGATGAGCTGGAGATCAGGAGCGTGAGTACCGTCAAACGGCAACTCCCGCTGTGTTTACACGATTTTACCAAATAGTTAGCAAAACATCTCGTTTATTATCTGTTAAATTCAGTGAACATTTGCTGTTTTGATTTATGAATATCAAATTAAATTCACTAGTCTGTCAATTTAATGGCTCTGGATGCTCCGTTCGTTTAAATAAGCCAAAGATCAACGAGAAAAAACATGTCTGAATGCCTTAACATTGTATTTTTTTTTTTTAGAGAAAAGGACCTGGACGAGGTTTTGCAGACACACTCTGTTTTCGTGAATGTGTCCAAGGGTCAGGTGGCAAAGAAGGATGATTTGACCAAAGCCTTTGGGACAGATGATCTGACAGAAATCTGTAAACAGGTAAAAACAGCTGACTCTACTTGTTCCCCTGGCTACTTTCTACTGACACCAAAGTCCTGTAGTATGCTCATTGTCACTCCCTGAGCTCTTATCTGTGGATTCCTTTATTTATTCATCTGTTTAACGGACAGATCCTGGCCAAAGGAGAGCTCCAAGTGTCAGACAAGGAGAGGCAGATGCAGCTGGAGACCATGTTCAGGGACATTGCAACTATTGTGGCAGAGAAGTGTGTCAACCCTGAGACCAAAAGGCCGTACACAGTCAGCCTCATCGAGCGGGCGATGAAGGACATCCACTACTCTGTCAAGGCTAATAAGAGCACTAAGCAGCAGGTGAGGACACAAATGACACTGCTTTAACCAAGGCAGATACCTTTTCATATCTGCTGGAAATATTACAAACGATTACTACACACTGACATCTGTGTCCACAAACATATGAAGATATTGGTTGTAGCTCACCCCAGCTAAGTTGATCCCAGTGATACCTTTAACACAACACTCTTTTATTATTGTTGACGTGGTCAGGTGCCACCTGCAGGTTCTTTATGTAGGGGAAATTAAGCTGTGAGAGTGTGCAATGTTCTGCCCTTCACTTAGCCCACACCTTCATTACAGGCCATAATGATCCTTTTGTCCTGTTCTCAGGCTCTGGAAGTGATCCGGCAGCTGAAGGAGACCATGGAGATCCAGAGAGCCCACATGAGGCTGCGGTTGGTGCTGCCAGCCAAAGAGGCCAAGAGGCTGAAGGAGAAGCTGAAACCGCTTCTGCAGGTTGTGGAGAGTGAAGACTTTGACGAGGAGCTGGAAATGGTGGGGAGCCTGAAGGTTTTTTAAAATTACAGCGGGTTTGTGGGTGTGACTGACAAATCTCCACAGTCACTGAATTATACAAATAGATTTTCAAGATTGTGGGTCTCTGCAGTGAGGCGTTATGACCAGACATCATTGACTAAGTTCTCCTAAATTTAAAACTGCTGACTTTATCGTTCAGCTGAGATTTGAAGGTTGTTTTAAAATGACCATGTTTCCCGTGTTAGCTGATGCATTTGTTTCTCTTCTGTGCCTCCTCCCTTGTCCCCACACTCAGGTGTGTCTGGTGGATCCCGGCTGCTTCAGGGAGATCGATGAGCTGATCCGCTGTGAGACTAAAGGCAAAGGCTCTCTGGAGGTTGTCAGTCTGAAGGATGTTGAGGAGGGAGATGAGAAGCTATAGTAATCCAACCAGTCAGGACTCTGCACCTTATCCACACTAACATGCTTCAACTGCGGCACACAAACTGCAAACTCATTTAAGAGACTATACATATGATCAGATTCACACCAGTTTCAGTCACTTTACGTTTAAAGGATTTATTGGACTGAAAAAAGTTCTGTTCCATTTGCATTGTGGGTGGAATGTATTTGAAAATGTGTTTGAGCATTTCTACCTGAATGCACAGGTCAGTAAATGCATCTGATGTGCCGCGTTGACTCATTTAGGTTTTTCACACTGGCATCTCTGGGTCGTGTCTGCCTTCCATCAGAGTTCGTGTGCCATGTAGCTATGCTCAGTATCCTAATTTTATGGTTAATTTCTTTAACCCATTTATATTATGTCATAATGAGTTTGCACTATAGCAAATAAATATTTAACAAAATATTTTTTGTATATGCACAGTGATTTTCCTGACACACACACAAAGCTGTTTTGAAAACAGTTTGAATTATAGCTACACCAGGTGTGTTTCTATCTCAGCTGTACTCCTTATGATAAAGTCATAGACAAAGCACAGTACAGAATTATATAAATATTATCTCGAATACTGTGGTGTAATCTACACTCACAGTGTTCAAAGAGTGGTCATGAATATTGCTTAAGTAGTACATTTTTCACAAAGGAAATGTGAAATATAGCCCCAACAGTTTGATATTGTAGTGTTTTTTCCTTTTTCATCACAAACTGAGCAGTAGAGAAATATAGCAGAGCATCATGTTCTGCAGCTGGAAGGCTATGACACATCATCAAAAATTATTTAAAGTGTTTTTATTTGCAAAAGTATAGTAGGAAACACACACGCAAAATAACAAGGTCCAGATGGCCTGAGTGCAGAAAACGCTCAGAGACCCTGGGTATCAGGTCACAGAGAGTCTCACAAGAGACAGACTTTTTTTGACTAAACTTTTTCCTCACATTTTAAAGTCCAAGAGAATCAAGTTTCACTCATATATGTGTGAAATTAGCCTTTTCTGAGTTTAAAGAAAACTGAATTAGTTCTTTCAGTCATTGAAAGAATGAAGAAAATCTGATGCTTTCTGAGTGACAGTGCACCCTCTGTATGCTGTGTTCTTCAGTCCGAAAAGTGTAATGCACCAACTATCCCTCAATGTATGATTCAGAATTACTGATCATCTTTTTGCCTCCTCAATTCCTCTGTGGGTTACTGAGTGGAAACACTGTAAAGTTTGGCTAAAGTCAAATAACTTTTCTAAGCGAATGTTGGTGAAACACTATCAGTGCTTTATTCTGCAGGATCCTTCTGTGCAGATTTAAACATCTCAACAAACCAAATAACCACATGAAACTGCTAATATAGTGCAACACATGTACAGTGTTTAGTTTTAGGATCAATATGAACTGATTCACATTTAAGGCGTTACCATGTGTTAGGAGTATCAGGGGCAGTAATGTCTTCAGTGTCACACAGTATAAAGGGTAATCAGTTCAACATCATGTAAACTAAACTCAGAGGTATTATGTTACAGTGATATTGCGTTGGGAAAATGAGGACTGAATGTAAAACAATACTATGCAGTATCTGTGTGTCTGCTTTAATAGAAGTGTCCCACCCACACCTCTATCAATAAAACTAGTTAAATGACACATTGCTGTGCTTGTGCTTTCTAAAGGTAAGTTCATGCTAAGTTAAAGCAGTTCATCATTACCCAACATGTGCAGTCAGATCTTTAATCACTCACACTCAGTTAAATATTACTACACACTCCCCTCAGACAGGCTCTGATCTGCGTTCATACTGGCTGTGTGTGAACGTAGTCCTATTGATCCTGCTCAGTGGGTGATGAGTGTCCTCCTCGAGATTCGGGTACCTGCTGTCTTCAGACTGCTGTGCCTGTCTCTCGCCAGTGGAGCATCTGGTGGTGAGGAACACCCCTCCGGCCAGCATCAAAGCAAAGGAGATCCATCCGAGGTACAGTGCAGGTCCCCAGTCTCTTCTCAGCAGCACAGCACCCTCCAGTGGCTGACTGCTGTGATGGCACGTCCAGGCAGTGGGAACCAGCAGCAGGATCCCAGACAAAACGAAGAGAGCACCAGAAAACACTTTGATCTGGCCGCGCTTAGGGAACCACACTGCCCCGACCGCACCAATCACCACGGCAAAAGCCCCAGCTCCGATGGCTGCCATGATGAGGGCTCTCCACGTCCGAAAACTTCCAGAAAGAGACATGAGAGATTGGTAGAAGGAGCAGTGCAGGCTACCATCGTGAGCCAAGTCCCAGTGGTCCCATTCCAGCCACACCCCATCCCAGTAGGCAGGCAGAGTAGCCGTGGTGTTGTCCAGGGTGCCGCTGACCTTCCACAGGGCCAGGCAACGCGTCAGAATGGCACAAAGCCACCCTGTCAAGGCCAGACCGAGGGCAGCGAGCTCCAGCTGCCTCTCCATGACTCTGACCTGCCTGCTCCTCCTCTACACTACAGGCCGGAATGCCTAACCAGAAACAGCTGGCAGCTGAGCGCACTGGGGTGGGGTGTTATTTTAACGTGTGTGTGCATGAGAGAGGCAGAGACAATTTGTGCATGTGTGTGTTTGTGTGTGCGCCTGTCTGTTTTGCATGTCTGTTCAGGAAGGAGAAACCAGTTCTTTGCTATTCATGAAAAGAAGGAGGCACGGCACAGCACGGCTGTAGCTGGGTGGAGGAGGGAAATCCCTGTTTGCTCTGCCATGGTTTCAAAACAATCCCTTTCTCCCAGTTTTTGCAGGGAGGGAAAAACAAAGGTCCCACTGTGGTGAGATTTTTCAGCCCTGCTTCATGTTGCCGAGATAAAAAATTTGATTTAAAGAACCACAATTCCTTGCTGACATTAAGATTTGTGTTCTCACAGTAGGAGTGTGGTTGACTCCTTCTGTGGAGCAACTTGATTTCTCACTGCAGACTAGTGATTGAATTGGCACACGTTTACTATATGGTATTTATTTTGAATTCTACGATGCAAATCATAAGCACACAAGCTGTAAGAGTGGCAAATGTTCACAAAAATAGAGACTAAAAACAAAATTCATGTACATTCAGCTACAGGGTTACAAAGATGCATATCTTTTCATGAGACCATGAAAATCCATATGATAATTCACTGGGACAGATTGCAGTCATTGCAAGACATACATTAAAATTTATATTCCCCTATATGGAGCTCTAATGATTCAACAGCACATTTCATGACACCACTTTGAAAGCCCAGAAAATGTGACAAACATCTGCACATGCCTGGCATTCACACCACCGTGGACAGAATTAAAGTATCTGTATTAATAATGGTCTTCAAACCCATTTGTCTAACCTTGTGGAAATGACAGCATATTGGAATGTATTGCTGATCATACCTTTGGAGTCCTTTCATGTATTTAAAAGTGTTCATGTATTGGTTTATGTTTTTCAGTATCTATAAATGGCCAAAGGCATCACATCACGCAGGGTTTAAGATGTGTGTGTGTTCCACCCTCTGTCCTCACTTCACACATAGTTCTTGATGGCATAGCTGCTGTGTGTGGGGATCCTGGCCTGTGTGTACCCACTGGAGGGGAACCTGGCTCTCTGTGGTGGGCAGCTTGTGCACAAAATGACTCCCCCACAGAACAGCAGCCCAGAGGTTGCAAAGCCTATGTATATGGCTGCTCCAAGTTCCCTCTTCAGCACCTCAGGGACTCGTGGGTTGTGGAAGTCACTGATGATGGAGTTGGCTGTCCAGGAAACAGCAACTATGGTGGTGAGGGATGCCAGGCAGAAGATGGCCCCAGAGCTCAACACCACCCGAACCTTTATACTCGGGTGGCTCAGGCAGTTGGTGCAGCGTGCTCCCAGGAGGAAGATGAGGAATCCCAAACATCCCAGAACCAGGCTGATGCAGATGAGACCACGGGCTGCCTGGAGGTCTGGTGACAGGTCTAGCAGGGCATCATAAAGCTTGCACTGCAGCTGACCTGTGTACTCACTGACACAGGTCATCCACAGACCCTCCCAGAACACCTGCATGACTACCAGGTGGGTGCCGATGAATGCTGTCACCTTCCACATGGGCAGAGCGCAGATCAGGATGGTCCCAGCAACACCTATCATGGATAGGCTGATGCCCAGCTCCTGCAGAGCCATGGGACAGTGGGCAGACTCTCTCACACCCTGGAAGAAAATACACATGGAGTTTTTATTCAGAATGGACAGATGTTATCTCCTTTTTAATCACATCTTGGTGTTTTGGCGGTAGAAGTGATCAGTCAACGATGCACAGTATTTTGCTCTGTGATATTGCTCTGTGGCAAGAAAACATAGAAAAAGATAGATGTTTTCTGTAAAGCCGAAGTTGTTTCCTGTAACTGATTGTTTTTAGATAAAAATGTAGAGATTTTCTTTCCATGGAGGCAAAGGGCCACTAGGGGGCAGTATTTAATTAAAGAGGGTTATTTACTCCCACTTACAAATATGGTACATAACAAATTAGGTCATAAATTACTGATGACTGTGGGTAAAGTGAAGAATCTGGGAAAAAGAAATAAACAAAAGATTATCTTCTATTATTACATAAAATTACAATTTACCGTTGACGTTTTTGGTGTCATCTTTAGACTTTCACTCAACACTTTAGAGACACTCAACATCCATCTTTATTCCTTTGTTGTGCTCACAACACAGAGAGTCACTGTGGAGAGAGACATTTTCAGCTCTTCAGACACTTCCAGTGACGTCTGAGTAATTTGACCTCTCACTTTGATCCGTAGCCTGATAACATGAGAAAACACAACACCCCCACGGGGGTTGGTAGGGTTGACATCTTTCTGAACCAATTCAAATCATTTTAACTTTAGTGACATATTTACACCCTCTGTAGATAGCTCCCTTTTAATTAATTAATCTGTTTCTTTCCTCTAAAGCAGAATTTTTATGTACCAGTGTTGGGTGAAACTTTGAAAATTATGCAGTGCTTTACGAAACACATCATTCAACAGGTATGTAAGTGCCTGAGTCACCATGTTTGTTCCCTGGATAGTGATCTCTGGTAAGTACCTGACAAACTGGTTTTCTCAGTGTTTGGTTTAAATAACCACAGGAGCATTTTTGAAATGTATATAAGGAAAAAAAAAACTTGTCACAGAAGGTCATTTATTGTGGAAGAAAAATAGAATCACAAACATCAAAGAACAAAAAGATGCACAGTGCAATCCCATTTTTTTCAGTTGAAACCAATCATTTCCCAAACACTTAAAACACAGAGTTTCCATAATTTTGAACAATCCTCACCAAAGGTAATACTCAGATTCAAAGCAATTTCAGACAGAAAGCATCTTCATACATCCAAAGTTTGATTCCTTTATCAGGACAATGTCCATAGTTCCTTCATTCTGAGTTGTCTGTGTGTATGTCCTTTTCCTTGACATTTCACAGCAGCTGATTAAACTCCAGGATTCTCTTCCCTCTTGAAGAACAAAAACAAACAGACCTCCACTTGCTTCCTTAGAGAACTCAAATATACGTCTTTGTTGGTGTTGAAGATCGGAATGAATCCTCTTTGCTGTGTCCTCTGGACTTGTTTAGGAGGTACTTCACAGAGGGGGTGTTATCTTCATCGCGGGGACAGCTGGCACACAGAAGCCCCCCTCCCAGGACCAGCAGTGCCCCGGCGCCCCAGCCGATATAAAGTGAGGCCCCGAGCTCTCTTTTCTGGGCGTCTACCAGCACAAGGTTGTAGAAGTCCCTCACGATAATGCTGGCAGTCCAGGAAACAGGGACAAGGCAGAGGAATCCACTGATGATCAGCATCACACCGGCTGCCACTGAAGCCCTCGCCTTGGCCTTCTCCTCTGGAATGAAACTGGTACACTTTCCACCAGCAAAAGCTATGAGGAGCCCTGCAATGCCTGTGATGATGGAAACCACCACCAGGGCACGGGCTCCCTGGAGGTCTGTGCTCAGAGCCAACATGGAGTCGTACACTTTACACTGCATCTGGCCTGTGCTCTGGACCACGCAGCTCATCCAGATGCCCTCCCATATGATCTGCGATGTCACTATGTTGCTGCCAATGAAAGCAGAGACCCTCCACATGGGTGCAGCACAGACAATGATCACCCCAATCCAACCTAAAAGGGCCAGACAGGAACCTGTCATCTGCAACCCCATGGAAGCCATCGCTGTCTCTCTCTGAGTGTCTCTGAAAGAATATTAAGAGCTGTTGAAGTTGTTTGTGCGCATCTGAAACAAAACAAGAATGAAGATTGGGAGGCGTGAAAGCCAAGCTATAAGAACACACTACCCTGCCAAAGAATACCAGCCATGCAGCATTCTTCGTGTGTAATAATGAAGGTTGGGGTTTCAATTATTCTTCTGGATGGACATGAGGATTGTGTTACACAAGGTTTTGTTTCTATGTACGTAGATGTGACAGAGAAAGGCACCAGCTTACAAATGTAAGCAGTTTGAATGCAGAGTGAGCACATACATTGGAGTCAACGTAAACAAAGGACTGTAAGTCTGCAAACTGAGGGAATTAAATGAATCCATCCTGACATTCACCACACACAGTCTCAAGGCAAACAGTGATTTGTTTCTGTATGTACACACAATATTTTTCACATTATGTCGTGCTGCTAAAATCATTTTGATTCATTTTTACCTCACCAGTCTACACTCAGTACCCCATAATGAGAGAGTGAAAACAGAATTTTCCAAATTTAGCTAATGTACAAAAAAAAGAAAAAATGAAATATCACAAGTATTCATGTGATGGTTGTCCATCGGGAAGTTTCTCCCATCTCAACCAAAGAATCTGTGGAGCACAGCCAGAGTAACCATTGGGTTCTTGGTTCTCACCAGGGCCGTTTTCGCCCAGTTGCCCAGTGTGGCCAGGCAGCCAGCTCTAGCAAGAGTCCTAGTTGTTCCAAACCTCTTCCACTTAAGAATTATGGAGGCCTCTGTGCTTTTGGGGACTTTAATGCAGCAGAAATATTTTTGGAGCCTTACCCAGATCTGTGCCTGCAGGCAGCTTCTTCGACCTCATGGTTTAATTTTTGCTCTGATAATCATTGTCAGCTCAGACCTTTATATAGACAGGTGGCTGCCTTTAGAATCATGTCCAGTCAATTGAATTTACCACAATTCAGTTGACTGGATCAAGAGAAAAGGGTCTTATGCTAATGTGATGTTTCAATGTATCCTTTTAAATAAATTTGAGTTTAGATTGATGTGGGGAAACATATTTTTAAATGATTTTAGCACAAGACTGCAACATAACAAAATGTGAAAAAGTGAAAGTGAAAGGGTCTGAATGCACACAAGGTGTGTGAGATTTGTCCTTCAAATTAGTTTAGTTTTATTGTTAACTTACTGAACAGCTTAGGTTTTTTTCAATTATGTTTCTACATTTTAATCCTACATTGTCTCGCTCAATTTTTCCCATAATTTTTACTCATAAGTTTACTCCCATTTACTCCCATAACGTTTTATTTTCAAAAAGTTACTGAACAAGCATGATATGATGAGGTATGACCTTTAGCCTTTTATACACCCTGAAAGCAGAAAAATATTTAACTGGAACCAATTTTTCAGTCTTTGCGTAGTTAGTGGTGTACTAAACCATGATGACCATGATGTTGGCTCACAATCATTGATCTATAACTGGTTCAAGCAGATACTCTCTCTAATTGTTGAGAGCAAGTTAGGAATGTGATACCAGGTCAAAAGTAAACCAAGACAGGGTGTGTTCACACCAGTGAAATTCCCTGCAATGCTGCACTGACATCATGTTTGTGATTTAGAACATAGTGGAAATCATTTCCTAAAAGTCTGCACCATAAGTATTTGTAAACAACTCCCCCAAATTTGGTGATAAGATCCATCATTTGTAACTGTCCTTTCTGAACAACAGAAGCTCTTTCCGACGCCCTAATCAGCAGGACATCATAATTTGTCTGTACCCACCAAAACCATTTCAAGTCACTGTTCAGGTTTAGGGGACCTCGTCATGGTCACGATAATAACCACTTGGATAAGGTTTGTTATAGTCACCTGACTTCTTTCTTTGTTCCCAATGGACATGCATCATAATCACGATGGTCTCTAAACAGGATTTTATTGCTTAAACTTATGACTGATTATGTTGTAGTCTTGGAAGAAGATTATCAATAAACATTTAAATATTTAAATGTCAACTGAGGTCAACTTACTGACTTTCAGCTTCAAGGGACTTACAGTAATACATTGTAGGACACATTGTCCTATTTTTAAGTGCAATGTTTAATTTTTGTAAAAAATTAGAAATGAAGGGATAATGCCTCTTAGTGATATTTCTAATATATTTATTTTTCATTTTTCTTTGCAACAAATTCAATGAAAAAAACAAAACTAACATTCTATCCTCTTAACAAGTACGATGTGTGTCCAAACCTGATACTTGTAAATCTTATTCCTATTATTCTTCTTATTCTTGTGCCACAGAGCTTCATTGTTGTCAAAAACTGTTTAAAACCCATCAATAAGCAACACAATTTACTAAAAACTACAGCGCCCAACTAGAGAAACTTAAAAAAATAAAGTATAGTGTACATTTTTGACCCACTTTAACGATTTATGTCATCAGAAAGAACTAATATGCTTGGGCTTGAGAGCCAGAGACGTCAGAAAATGAGACGTTACCTTATGATACCTTTATCCAAACTGAAACTCAGTCCTCAAACATTACAGGGATTTAGTCTTTTCTTTACTCAACATGAAAATGCTTTTTAATTCAGATTGTTTAAATGCTGGTGGCGTATAGACACAGCCTTGCATTCGTGAAAATCCTTTGATTGGCACGTCACTTCACTGGTTGAACTAGTTTAACATCTGCCCAAACTTTCACTCTAAGGTTGCTCTAAACAGCAGAAATGAACAGAACAACCCTTTGAACATATCCGTTCAAATGTGGCTGAACTAAAAAGACACTTGATAATTAATTAATTAAAGTGATTGTTTTATTAAAAATCAATGATTTCAAGAAACAAAAGCAGCCTTTTGATATTGATATGAAACAAAGATGTTTCTAAAATAGTTTCTAAAATACATTATATCAATGGTACTGTGCAAATTTACTTTCATCATAGCTCTTGCTGACCATTTAACTTCTTCAAGCACGGCTTACATTTGCCAAACATTCAGAGAAAAATTAGGTTTGATACAAGCTTAACATAGAATCGCTCTCATTCAGTCCAGTGATCTTGCTGTTGGAAGATTTTCTTGCCAGTACTGTTGTTTCACACCACATCTTTGTGCTGTGTTTCTCATTCTTCAGGAAACACTCTCTCTTGCCTCCAACAAGGAATTCTGAATTTCAGAAAAATCAGTTCTTAAATGAGACATGACTTGCTTTCCCAAACTCACAGCAAACAAGGGTTACTCAGTAAAATAGTTTGCAGTCTTTCTCAGGAGAATAGAGGTCTCAGACGTAGGCTCGGCTGGTGGCTGTGGACCTGGCACCGGAGTACTTGATTGGATACTCTGGGCTTTCTTTGGGCGGACAGGAGCTGCAGAGGAGGGCACCACCCAGGATGAGAAGCGCAGCTGTACCCCAGCCGATGTAGAGCGCAGCCCCCAGCTCTCTCCTCTGGGCGTTGGTAAGTATGGGGTTGTAGAAATCCCTGATGATGGTGTTGGCAGACCAGCAGACAGGGATGAGGACGAGGATGCCGGCACAAATGAAGACAATTCCAGCTGCAATGGCCACCTTGGATTTGGAAGATTTGTCCTCCACAAAGTTGGTACACTTGCCACCAGCAATGCCCAGGAGGATCCCAAAGGCTGCAACAATGATGGAGATGACCACGAGAGCTCTGGCAGCCTGAAGGTCCTCAGGCAGAGCCAGGAGAGAATCGTAGATCTTGCACTGCATCTGGCCTGTGCTCTGCATTACACAGCTCATCCACAAGCCTTCCCAGATGATCTGCGCTGTCACAATGTTGGCTCCAATGAAGGCTGTGACCTTCCACATGGGCAGGGAACATACAATAATGGTCCCCAGGAAGCCAATGATGGCCAGGGCGAAGCCCAGCATCTGTCGTCCCAAAGACACCATGATGAAGGTCTTGTTTGAGTCACTTGGAGCTGAAGAGCGTAAGGTCTCAGAAGCAGGTCAGCTTAGCTCGGGTTGTAAAGTTGAATAAAGACTGTGGCACATTTCCGTCAGTTATAAGGATCTTTCTTAGAGGTGGAGTCAGAATGTCCTTCCAGCTGACCTGAAACCAGTGTTTTGAACGACTTACCCGTCCAACCAGATTCTTCTCATTATCTGTATGTTGAAAGGAAGTAGTTTCGATGAGATGAAGATCAGTCTTAAATGACTCTATGCAAATGAGGTTTGTGAAGACGCCTCACATTCCTCATTTAAACAATGCTCTGTCAGCGACCAGCCCGTGATTGGGCGATTACTGGAAGTTCAGGTCCAGGCACTGGTTTCATGCTAAAAAATGGCGCTGGAAGTATCACCGGATGTCAGACGTAAGGGGGCCATTTTCCTGGTATGACTCATTACTTCTTCATTACTTCGCGATTTTCCAATCAGAATGAAAGTACTCACGCTGATCAATGTTGCAGTTGATTGGATCACAATAAAAACCTATTTTAGAGATTTTAGTAGGTTCCTCACTGTTTACAGTTCACAGTTGAGACCCTGATTAAGACTGAATAAAAGATTGTTTTTGGAAATCCTTTATTATGATTAAATGTAATTAATTTCATAACAGCTTTTTTCTGCATCTCAGTCACCAACACACAGATGGGCTCTGACTTGCCTTAGCTCATCTTCACAGATAATATTTCATATTCTTGCATAAAATATGTTGTGACAATAACTCCACAAACAAATAAGTGAATATTCTACAAACGTTTTATTGAAACAGTTTTGAATCATCTCAAAAATAAAGTGACATTCACAGAAAACAAAATCATGACAAACCATCCTTATTTACAAAAATAGACTGTGTGACAAGGAAATAAATATGTTAACAGAGACTTCCGCGAAAAGCAACGCAACCGTTGACACAATATTCAAGTCAAGACTTCATAAATGACAAGGATTTTTACTTTAGAGCAAAATCAATCAATCAAAAGAGAAAATGTTTCATGAAAGATTCAGACTAATCAAAGATCACAGTGAATGAGTGAATTTTATATCCCAACAGTTTATTGGAATACATACCATCCTCTAGAAATATAATGTATAATTTGGTGTACTTTTGGTTTCTAGTGGCATAACAAGTTCCTGAAGCCATCATGGGAGAAATTTTAGTCTCTGTCCTCTGTTACTTGTTCCCTCAGTTCCTATAGGTACTGTCCAACTGGGTATGTGGCCGGTGCTGCATAAGGTTTGCTGGGTACGTATGTCCCTGTCCCTGTGTATGGTTGGCTGGATGGGGGAGCATACACAGGGCCGTATGTTGCTGGGCCTGTGTAAGGATACATTGGTGCAGGTGGGTATCCTGGGTATCCATACATGCGTCTTTGAGGAGGACATGAAGTGGTTAGGATGATCCCAGCGACCAGAAGAACTGCAGCAGAGCCCCAGCCAATGTAGATGGAGGCTCCGAGTTCCCTCTTCTGCGTATCGATTGTCAAAGGGCTCTGGAAGTCTGAGATGGTGATTGCTGCAGACCAGCAGACAGGAATCAGGACCAGGATGGCAGAAAGAATGATGAGAGAGCCGCCTATGATCACCACCTTGGCCTTTGATGAGTCTTTCTTCAGGCAGCCGGTGCACTTGGCTCCAATGAAGCTGAGTATGAAGCCAATGAAGCCGAAGACAAGGGCGATGACGACCAGAGCTCGGGCGGCTTGCAGATCCGGAGACAGTCTCATCACAGACTCATTCAGGCTGCACTGCATCTGTCCTGTGCTCTGCATCACACAGTTCATCCACAGACCATCCCACACTATCTGGCCAGTCACGATGTTGGCTCCAATGTAAGACGTCACTCTCCACATGGGAACCCCACAGGTCACTGCCACCCCAACCAGGCCTATGAAGGTTATGACCTGACCTGCCACTTCCTTGCCAATCCTCCCCATGGTGAAGAGGTTTTGTCTTCAGCAGTAGGGAGAAGTGTCTCAGCGTAGAGGTCTGTTGCTCTTTCAGAGTGGCAGAGCTTACTGACTCATTGTTTGTCAGAGCATGTACAGGAGGAGGGCCGGCCCATCACCAGGTGAGTTCTTCTGGTCAAACAAGATTCCTCTTCCTGCTAGAGGAGTGGCACCTATTTTTAAACAATGTTTTTCTTCTGTTCTTGAAAAACAAACTTGCATATGCGTTTTTTTTCTGCAGGAAGGATGAGGTCATTGGGTAGAGTTAGAACAACTTAGCGACTTCAAAGAACCACCTCAGCCTGCAAAAGATGGCAAATAATCAAATGATGTACAGCTGTTGTTTTCACAAACAGGCTTTTTGCTGAGTTGTGCTGAGGCATCTTAAGACAACACGGAACCCCACACACAACTAATAAGCAAGTAGTACAAACAGACAATGAGATTATTTCACTATGAAATCCATGCTGTTATTTTATTTTAGTCTAAGAGTCTAAGAAGGAAAAGGGAAAGGAACCTGGAAGCTCCTCTTCTCACAGTCTGTGTGACACAGAGCTCAGAGCAGAGCTTTTTAAACACTGGCTTAGTTAGATTTTTAAGGATAAAATCATTATGAACAAATCAAGAATTGATAAGACACAAGGCACACACTGGACTGGTCTTTCCTGTAAAATGAATTCCACCAGCTGATTAATGTATGCTGTATGTGTTTGGTACATGCATATTTTAATTTTATTGTATTTATTATGCTTAGAGTGTAACCTGCTGTGTATATGACAATAAATTCTTGAATCTTGAATCTGTGTTTGTTTGTTGCATGGCAGGTTATGAGAGGCATGGACAATGAGCACACTTGAACATGGCCCGCGCCAAGATCAGAACACAAGGTGATCAGCCCCGAGCCAAGTATCTGTTTCAGCACTGACAACAACACCTTAAAGGAGTGATGAGACACTGGAAACCAATCACAGGAAACACAACTCACACTGTCACTTTGCATTTAAAAAAAAAATAGCTTCTACATCACATGATAGATACCTGTGTTGTGCAAATAGGCTGTTGACACTTCTTTCACACACCTTGCTCAGTAACCTGATACTGTGACAACAATCATTTCCACACTGGGATCCAGTGAGGAAAGTTTGTTTTGTGGAAGCTGGTGATGACGAGGCCAAAACCCATGATGGATATTTGTAACTACTTTTCCACAACACATCATTTAAAGCTCTATAGGTTCAAAAATTGAAAAAAAAAAAAAGACAAACTTGTGTTCACCAGCCTCACTGGAACACCATTTACCTTCACAGTAAATGGAAATTTCCTTCAGGACTTTAAAGAACAGATAGCCGACAACCTAAAGTAAATTTTCATGGAGGACAAATTACAGAAATATACAGTTCACATTCCTGCATTTAACTGGAGGCTGATTCAAGGCACCCTGAAATGCACAACTGTGTTAAATCTATCCTCTTTTAAGAGCCGGTCAGCAGTGGATACACAAACACTGACATGAATTATATTTCATTTATTTGTGCCTGCATCCTGTTTCCTATGGAAACTATTGCATCTACGGCTCGTTTAACCTGCTCCTTGCACAGTATGATTGTGGCCACTGCAGCAGTACGGTGTACACAATCACCATGTGATGTTGAGTAGAATGATATGAAGCGAAACAATAACAATCCACTGAGAATGTGCTTTATTTACAGTGATAGAAAATTTGTCTTCTAAAGCAAACACAGAAATATCAAGCACTCAGAGGTTCGTGGACCTACATGTGGAATGGACAGGACAACAAATAAAACTGCTCATATTATGCTAAATGCAGCGTTTTGCAAGAGAGAGCAATTACTTACAAGCCCTTTTTGATCTAAAGGCAGATGTTATCACTGCAGGTCTTGCTCAAGCAGAAGTTAAACATGAAGGAAGCTGTATATACTCTGCCTTTATTTGCTGAGATGTTGCAGTGTAAATGACAATCAATACAATTGCTCTGTGGAATCTCTACAACAGTATGACTGAATTTTTACACGGGTAAATTATAATCATGATGCAAATCCTAGTTATTTATCAACCTGCCACAAACACACACAATGTGAATTCAGAAAAGTTCATTTACATTTAAAATAAAAAATAATCATAAGCCAAGAACCGTTTTTGGTGTTGATGTAGACACAGCAGGAAATTAGAGCGGTGACATTAATGATGACATGGTTCCATTTACGTGTGACAACCAGGACACAGAGTCCCAGGGTCTGCTGGCACAACCAAATGGAATGCAGCCATCGTTTATGCTGCTAGTCTAGTCTAACTGCTTGAAAAGGCAAAATGTCCACAGAGAGAAAGGTCAACTTGACAAATACACTAATTGCAATAAAACCTCACGGGTTGGTTGGTGGGAAGCTGCGATACCATATTTACATCACCTGTGATTATATCTGTAAGTTCTGAAGCAAACTATCATTTCCCTCTGTTGCAATTCCTGTGGCCTCAGGAGTCCATGAAGGAAGGGCAAACCATCTCATACATATTCTCTTGATGTGGAGACTGACTTCACAGGTGTGAATTTGGGTATATAGTGGGGGTGTTCGTGTTTAGGCGGGCAGTTCCAACACAGCAGTCCCCCTCCCATCAGCAGCAGTGCAGCAGCCGCCCAGCCGATATACAGTGCTGCTCCTAACTCATACCTCTGGGCTTCGATTAGCAGTGGATTGTAGAAGTCGGTGATGATGGTGTTGGCAGACCAGGAGACTGGAATGAGACAGAGCAACCCTGAGACGATGAACAGAACTCCAGCCAGGATGCAAGCCTTTGCCTTGGATCGCTCATCCTCAATGCAGTTAGTGCATTTCCCACCAGTGATTGACAAGACCACTCCAAAGATTCCAGTCAGGATGGAGATGATGATCATGGCACGAGCAGCCTGTAGGTCTTGGGGCAGAGCCAGCATGGAGTCATACACCTTGCACTGCATCTGGCCGGTACTCTGCACCACACAGTTCATCCACATGCCCTGCCAGATGGTCTGAGCTGTGATGATGTTGGCTCCAATGAAAGCAGTGACCTTCCACATGGGCAAGGCGCACACCACAATGACCATGAACCAGCCAATCATGGCCATCGATACACCAATGATCTGAATCCCCTGAGAAACCATCTCATCGGTTTTGCTCCTCACACGTTAAACACAAAGAAAGACAAGTGGGATGGCGTGAGCTTGTATTTATAGATTGCTGTGTGAGAAGAAAGTGCAGAGACATGAGGACATGTGATACCACAGTCCTCAGCTCCTATTGGCTAGAATGAGTTTACACACAAACAGAGACCCAGTGACCTTTAGCAATGCTGACCTGCCAGAAATACAAAGCTTCAAGGTCAGTTACAAAAAGAAACTGCTTTCTTGATCATTAACCTTTAGTTCTCTAAAATTTTCAGCAATAAGATAAATGAATAACTAACCTACTTTTTCCGCCCCCCAAAAAACCATTTTAACATTGAAAATAGCAGCAAATGTGGTGAATATTCCACTTGTTCAAAAGGAAAATTTTTTTATAATTTCATTCTAATTATAAGACAAATACACCTGATGCAATTACTGTTACCTACATGAGCATGTGTGTGTGTTTTTTTATCTTTACAGCAAGAGGCAGTGTTGGACAGCAAGTACTTCACTAAATCACCCAGAGCACACCCGGAACTATTTTTTCTATTAAGATGCAACTTCTTGGATTTGAGCATATTAGTAAAATATCCAGTTATTTCTTGCAAAAAATGTACATGTATCTAGCCTTTGTGGCTTTTGAATGCTGTATTATTAAATAGTTATTAAAACAAAGACCAAAAGGGGAAATACTGCATCTGGCCGGCGCTTTGGACCACGCAGCTCATCCGAATGCGCTGGAGACAAATTGTGACAAAGATTTCTAGTAGGATAAAACGATGAAGTGATGACATTTTACATCCAAAAGGTCAAAGGTCAAATTGACTGTGGTCTGCAAAAACATTTTTCTGAGCAATGTTCAACGCCATAAGTCAGGAACAGAAGGGGCTCTTGTGACTGTATTTCACATTTGGGCAGACACTGAATCTTGAAACTGTGGTGATAGTTGAAGATGTGTATGTGAAGCATCCACGTTTTAGAATTTGTAGCTTCTTTTTCTACAGCAGCCACATTTGAAGCATTGTCTACTGTCATGGCTACAACTTTGTGTTTTCTAAGTGCATTTACACACTATCACAATAGACATACAACAGAAAAAGAACAGCAAAGCTTGACCCTTGGTTCCTGATTTTTTCAGCTGAAGGAATTTCAGATTGAACAAAGGAAGAACACACATACTTTTGCTTGCAGATTCTGCAGATTCTCAATTCAATTCATCAAGTGTAAAAGTGACAACAAGGTCCTAGCTTTCGTAGCCATGTAGTACAGTGTAGGTCTGAGCTAAATTGTCGTGGGGGTTGGGAAGACGTCCTTGGTCCTCCTGCTGTCTGGAAATTGTAGTAGTCATCGCCCACTGCACAAGTACAGCTCTGACTGTCACATATAAATGAGGTTCGTGAAGACGCCCCACGATCCTCATTCAAACAATGCTCTGCTAGTGACCAACCTCTGACTGGGCAAATTACTTGAAGTAGAACCAACGGGGGTGGAAGTATCACAGGATGTCAGACATTAACAAAAGCAGCCATTTTCCTGGTGAGACTCATTACTTCTGTTTATTCGGCCCAATTTTCCAATCAGAATGAAAGTACTCATCAGTGTAAGATCAATGTTGCACTTGATTGGATCAAAACAAAAACTTGTTTTAGAGATTTTAGTAAGTTCCTCACTGTTTACAGTTCACTGTTGAGACCCTGATTAAGATTGAATAAAAGATTGTTTTTGAAAATCCTTTATTACAATGATTATAAATTTATGGAAGACATTCACTCAGCAACACACAGATGAGCTCTGACTTGCCTGAGCTCATCTTCACAGATAATATAATTCAAATCGCTGCACATTTTAAACCATTTTGAATCATCTCAAAAATAAAGTGGCAGTAAATACATTAACAAAGACTTCCTCATGAAAAGCAATGAAACATTCAGTGCACATCACTGAAAACCCCACATGGAAGATGCTCTATTTGTCCTGCCTTTATTTGTTGAGATGTTATCATGTAAATGACAATCAATGCAGTTACACTGTGGAATTACATGGATTAATTATAATCATGAAACAAATCCTGGTCGGTTATCGATCCTAGCTGTTCAAGAAGAAAGCTCTTGTACTGTGAATTCAAGTTCAATTTAATTGTAATTTCATTCTAATTATAAGAAAAATAAACTTGATACAGTTACTGTTACCTACATGAGCACGTGTGTGAGAGAAACTACTGGATGAGTGTTCTTTTCTTTACAGCAGGGGGCAGTGTTGGAGGCAATTGCTCAGACAGAAAGCACTGCACTAAACCACCCAGAGAACAGCGGATAAAAAGTTCCCATTTTGGAGCAAATGGGAACTTTGTTTTCTATTCCACATAAATTATGAGGATCATACAGAAAGCCAGACTGATTTCAAAGCAATACTGTATTGTCTTGTATTGAGTGTATTTTGTTGCTTTTTGTTTTATTGCTTTTTAAAATCATTATGTTGTGTAGTAAAATAGTCCCTCTCCCAACAGTTTTGACACTGTTGTTCTGTTTACACCAAGAACATTGTAAAAGTGAGATTTTTCAGAGATGGTAAATGAAAGAGTTTTTTACAGTGTAATGTGGATTTATTTTGGGACAAGCTGACAAGTAGAACTTTGTAATAACTTGTATAAAATGTGTATCATTGTTTTTAGATATTAATCATCTAAAAATCTGTTGTTTGTGTACATCAGAGCCCCACCTCATGTCTTCTTTCTGGAGGATCCATTTTAGCTTAAGAAGAAACTCTTCTCTTTTTACAACATGTTATAAAATCTAAAACAACACACAAAATATGAAAATTCAATGTTGATAAAAAGAAATCTTTATTTACAGCTTCAGGCAGTCACATGTAAAAAATATCTTAAACTGAAATGTAAAAGAAACATGTTAATTAATATTATTCCAACTTTTTTATGTGGCCCACAGAAGCAGTGGTGTGGGTGTGGTGCACACATCTTTATCTTGGCACTGATGTAACAAATCCAGAAGTGCTAAAACTCAACATGAAAGCATCAAACCAAACTGTGAGCACTAAAAGTTCAAAGTGAAATTCAAATCATACGTAATTAATTGAATGAATTAATTTCTTGGACCACGAAGAATTTGAGTCAACTGTTTTTTGTTTTCAGTCTCTTGACCTTCTTCTTCTTCTTGGCTTTCTCCTCCTCAGACGTAGCCCTTGGGTGCAGATGAACGGGGAGCTGTGTACTTGGCAGAGTAGTTGTCCTTAGGAGGGCAGTTGGCACAGAGCAATCCACCACCCAGGATGAGGAGCGCTGAGGCCCCCCAGCCAATGAAGAGTGCAGCTCCCAGCTCCCTCTTATTAGACTCCACTTGTAGTGGGTTATAGAAGTCCCTTATGATGTTGTTTGCTGCCCAGCTCACCGGGATGAGGCACAAAATACCGGCAATGATGAAGATCACACCAGCTGCCACGCCAATTTTGGCTTTGGAGCGCTCATCCTCCACGCAGTTGGTGCAGTTGGCCCCTGCAATGGCCAGGAGGATGCCTATGATGCCAATCAAGATAGAGATGATGATGAGGGCACGAGCAGCCTGGAGGTCTTGGGAAAGGGCCAGTACTGAGTCATAAATCTTGCACTGCATCTGGCCTGTGCTCTGCACCACGCAGGTCATCCAGATACCCTCCCAAGTGGTTTGAGCAGTGACAATACTCTGGCCGATGAAGGCTGTCACTCTCCACTGGGGTAGAGCACAGACAACAATGGTCCCAATCCAGCCAATAATGCACAGGGCAATGCCAAACAACTGAAGGCTGGCCAGTGCCATGTCTCCTCAGAAAGCTTTTAGCACAGATGTCCAAAAAAAAAAGGTCCAAAAGTTGTGTTTCTGGAAGTCAGTGTAGTCTTGCTTGAGAGATCCCCAAGAGTAAATGTTTAGGCAAGGTTGGAGCGGGTCTTTTATACACTCAACTCAGAAGTTGCTTCACACAAACACACACACTGTCACACACAGCTATGACGTGGTGACCACTCTCACCACCCCCACTCCCATCCCTGGGCATGTGTCGTCATGTCAGTTTTTGCCCCAGTTAGACGTTGCAGGTGGAACAGCCACGCTGTGACTAATAGGTACTTAGAGTGATTTTGCAGACTTTCAAAAATATCATCAGCCACACCTCCAAAATTGTGGTACTGGCCATTGGGTAACTTTTTGGTTTCTGTTTTTCTACTTTTTTTCTGTTGTGTACTGTGGTAACAGTGGCTTAAAACACTACATTGCTTGTGTATGAAACATCATCTTCTGAGGAACTCAGAAAACCTAAACCCCATAAGAAGAAACCCAAGTTTTAAGGATGTTACGTTGCACGCCTCCAGGAGTCTTCAAACTACTTCCCAAATCTAAAGATTGTACTTCTGTCTAAAACAAATGACAGACTAAAATATTTTTCAGGTTTCAGGGTTTTCATCAAACATCAACCATTTGTAAATTAGGGTTAAGTATTAGTATAAGTTCTTTCTACCATCTGATGTCAGGACAAGACACTGAGGTCAAGTTATTTCAATCTATTTGTTGCTTCTATTACTTCACATGTGATTTGAAAGAAGCTGTTCATAAAACACAAAGTCCCAAGTGAAGACAAAAAAAGTTCTTGTGGGGTTTTTGCCCTTTGTCTCTGATCTTGTCAGCTGAAGGAGTTTCAGGCTGAAACAAAGGTAGAATACACTCTTGTTTGCAGATGCTCATTTGTACACACTGAAAACAAGCGTCAACAAGCGTATGAGTGTACTGTGTACAGTGTGCATCCACCTGAATGTGTTTAAGAGTGCATGAAAACACTATTCTCTTCCTTAATTTGCAGTTTCTTAGTTTTAAAAATTAAATACTTAATTCACAGAATTCAAGAAGACCGATATGAAAATGACAAGATGTTGAGTTGAACCCAAATTCGTAAAAAATCACGATAAATGTACGTTAGCTCACACAAACACAGCATCATTAAAGGCTTTAAATTGTCCTTCATGACTCCAAGTGACTTAAATTAGTAAATTATGAACAGTAAAAATGCAGCTGGTTGGGTACCAGGTTCAGACCATTCTGACATGAATCAGTCCCACTACCTTCAGGTATTTATTGCACAAATGCAACTAATGAAGTGCATATTATATCCTGCACAGATTACACTGCTGTAAACAGGCCTGCTCACACAGTAGTATAACAGAACAACAGCATTGGTTCAGACAAAGGATATCCCCATATAAAATATAAATATTTTTTATAGTATGAGCAGAAAACAGCTGAGCCGATGTTTTCATATAAACCCTATTTATCTATCAGTATCAGATAATTATACTTTACGCTTAATATGAGCATACATGAACAGGAAAGATGTACAGTAGGTGAAAAAAAAAGAGAGAGAGAGAACAAAAGCTGACCTTTGAGTGATGTCTGTCCTGAAGAGTTGCAACCTTCTCTTATAGGTTGTCTTTGGTGAAAAGTGTGCACTTTGCAGCCCAGGTCCCACTTAAATTATTGATAGTTTTCCACAGCAGTGAGAAGAAATCAAGAGGGAGATGTTGGAGAAATAGCAAACACCATGCCAAGTGATTCCAGCTGACAAACTGTTGCAAAAAGAGGGAATGGGTGAACAGGGGCAAAGAGAGGTAGAGAGAGAAACAGATTGTTTCAGAAATGAATAGAGGCAGTGTTTAAGAGCCAAAACTGCCGTTAGGACTATAATGCCTCTATTTTATCCAAGGTAAGATCATTAAAGCTACTGGCGACCTGGCTACAGAGATTGGGTTCCACACACAAGGAGGCAGGGAGGAATTTCCACAATTAAGACTCTGAGGAGAGATGGTTTCAGGGTGAGATTAGTCCTGATGTGTAAGTCTTCTGTACCCTTTCAAGGCACTGAATCAGACACTGAATGATCTCATGTGTGCATAATCAGATAGTAAAATGAAGACATGCTGCGTTTGAAAGGACAAAATAGTGTCAAAATTGTGTGGTCAGCTAATGCTGCATACATTCCCCATTGTGCCAACTTTGCAAAAGGGAACAGAACAAATTTTGCAACAGCCGTAAAAAGACACCCGGAGCTGTGAGAAAATGCCAGAGGAAGAAAAAGTGACAAGTGTCAGCAGGTAGTCTGAGGCAGGCTCAGACTTCACAGTAACAACTGGCTTTGGCTTTCACTCAGGAGCCCAACCCTTCAGTCAAACTGTCTTTTTCCACTATAGGTACATTTTATGGATTTTAAGTTTATTAAGTTTCCCAAAGTTAAATTTATTTTAGGTGAATTAACATTTATATTTCATATAAATGAAATACACATGCAATCACTTATTTTTTGTCCATCAGTCTAATACAGCAGTCTTGTAGTAAATCCTCTCTTCATGAAGGTTATAATGTTCACTTTTTATTGAGGTGTTTATTCAACTCATTTCGAAGAATCGAGTTTGTGGTGCTGTTGAGGTGTATTGAGTTACACTGACAGGTGTTTCTATGAATCTGTCCTAACTATTTATATCCATGAGAGTTGGTCTAAATAAGAGAAATGCTTCTCTGTACAATACAGTACAATTAATAAAAAATTAATAATACTGTCAACTAAGTGTGCGTAGATACAGAAACACCTCAGCCATTTTCAATGTCCTGGGCAAGAAACTACAAATTCAGAGTTTAGATTCACAGTTAAAACATTTGCTCGCAAAATTGTGAACAACAATTAACACAACTTCTTGAATTTAGAGGAGAAAAGTTAGCTAATTAGCAAGATAACAGATTAAAATGTGAAATGCTCTCTATATTTTTTATTTATGAGGTACACAGAAACAGATTTCTTTTTTTTTTTTTTTTTTTTTTTTAGAAAAGCAGTGGTAAAATGCATCAGACTGGGAAGTATGAGTGTGTGTATCTGTGTGACATCATCATAGCGAGCCCTAAGGCTATTATTCAGGTACAGTCACAGTTTCAGTGGGAACTTTAGGCACAGTGAGTGTCTTTGTGCCACTCGCACTGGGTCATGTGTGTTTGGGCATGACACATTGTCACATGACACAAACAGGAACCTGAGATGTAAATAGATTTTTAGCGATCTTTTATAGAAGATCTGGTGAAGTACAGCATCAAGAGTGTAAAATACCTATCAAACAACATGTTTGATCTATTTTGTTCTTTTCTGTTCTCAGAACGAAATGGCTCGGACTTCTCTCCTCTGTGCCATATAAATGTGTGAAAGTCAAATGGTTTAAATGTGATATATGAACAGAATAGCTGCCATGTCAGGATAGAAGCCATCTTGGTTGTGAAATGAGGAGTGATTAAGGGTTTGTTTCTTGGTCTGTGGAAACTTTCAGTACCGTTCGTGTGCACTGCTGATGAAGAAAAGACAGAAGCAACTTTTGCTACCTGATTTTTATGAATTATTTAACTTCCTATTATATGTTGTTATTTTCCATCACTGGACTTTACTCTATGGGCTTTAATGATTTGTCCTGCACTTTTTTTAAACATTAACACACAGCAGTGGTGAACCAAACACAGTAACAAACAACATCTAAAGAAAGAAAGGTTTGAATTAAATGTCTCAAAGAATATTCTAATCATTGTTAGGACTGAAGAACACTCACTGTGGAGAAACAACAACAACCTACAGTAGATACCAGTACCTCATACAAACTAGTCAGACTCAATCCTGTTCCCATGACAGGTGAATGTTTAGCCAGGTGCTTAGCAAGTGGCAACATGAAATGGTTTATTTAGGTTGAACACCTGCTGTAAATGTGGTGAACTCCCTAAATACTGCCAAAATTTGATGTGGATAAAACATCACAGAACATTTTCTGTGAATCTAGAGTATCATAAAAAAAAACCCTTCAAACACAACCCACAACTTATACTGAAAGCATAAAAGTCAGATCTTATTGCCAAATGGAGCCACATGCAAGATGCAATACTAACCCTGGTGTAATATTTTATGTGTTTTTGTTAAAAGTCTGTTAGAGTGAATTGTAATAGTGGGGTGTGGTTGGACAGAATTCATGGAAAGTCACGTGAAAAGAGGACTGCTAAAATCAAGATGAGACAAAGTCAAACATGGATCGGTGTCTTTGCGTGAGATAGATAGAGTTAGATATTTTAGTAAAAAGACTTTTAGTAAAAAGGCAGTGTTAGTGTGAGGTTATCAGTTGCTCATAGCTACATCCAAACTTTTCCCCTGAGGCTGAATTTGTGTTGCCCAAGTGCCGTTCTGTGTACTATTACAGAGTTACTACACCACATCTCATGATTCAAGCTGTATCTGGTTTTATCTGACTATTTGGTAATCCGCAGAGTGGCTCTGTGTTCCACGGTTAGATGTTCCAAGACAAAAAAATGTTTTCCTTGGAATTAGGAATACCCTCATACTACTTCTTGCACTCCTTGTCCAGGGACTGCCAGGTGCAAACTAAAAGCAAAGGGAGAAAACAGCATTTGATTCATGTCTTGGCACCTTGTTGGGCGCTTCAGAAATAACTGAGGCATCAAAAGGCTGCCATGTGTGAAATCATGTCCCTGCAAGTATCATTTTGACTAGCAACGCTTTAATAACCAGAGATAATCAACACAACAAAGACAGGATGCAATAGTGGCTCCCCCTGCCTGTAAAAACACACATTTACAATATAGTGCAACAGTTACAACCTCATGAAATGACTGAGCTAACTCTACCTCAGAGTGCTCATAAAATGCATAGTTAATCTTCTACTTCTATTTCTGTGCCTCATCTTTTTTATAAAAAAGGGTATTTCTCATGAGATGTCCCTGGATTAGCATTTTGGTTATGCAAATCCAGGGACAGGGATGCTGAAGTTCCAGTCAAGTGTGTGTCCGTGTTTGTGTGGGCAGATGGGAGGGTGCATATGTGTGTTCATGTGTGTCTGTGGAGGAGGTTAACCACAAGATAGGAGAGATGATCATTCTGACCACTGACCCCAGGTGACCCCAGTTAATTAGAGAAAAGCCTGTAATGACAGAGAGCTCACCTGTTGGTCAACCTCAGCCATCCTGTTGTCAAACAAAGAAGCTATTCTCAACGTTTTAGGTTTATATTCCCACCTGATTTTACAAGTGGTCAGCATGATAAAAGGATTGGTAGTGATATAGATTCAGATAAAGACAGAACAGCTATGATACACTTTAGTGAATGCTTGCTCATTTTGAGAGAGACACTTTTTTAAAACTAATTTTCCTTTTGCACCTCACTTTGCCTTTTTTGATTCAGTGTTCAGTTGATTATTTTAATTGACTTGCTCAGGCAGAACTTTTTTAGCCTTAAACTAAATGCGCTCTCTGTCCTTTGAGGTTCTCAATAAATGATCATACACATAGGGGATATTTACTGAGAGGATTAGTTACACAGATGACCCACCATTAAGTCCCAGGTATGTCTTCATGCTTTAACCTTTGCTGTGGTGGAGGTTCTAAAGATCATCATCTGCTTATGCCAGGTCATTGACAACAAGGCTAATAATCTAAGTTCATTTTTCATTTTATTTGAACATATAACTGATACCCTGAGTTTTAAAAACACCTCAAGCATGCAGACCGATAATGAGCCCTGTTAACTTATACCCAGTGGGGGTTTTTTTCTCCCAGGCAGGATAATGTAGCTGACCAACAAAAACAAGGCCTGTCATTGTTGCTTTTTTTCTTGCATGGAGATCTCATTCAGATGGTGATTCAGCCTTTTTACCTCAAGGTTGTCACATGTCACAGATAAACAGATATGTGCGCTTTCTCAAATTCAAAAGAAAGAGAAAGAGCGCTGGTATCCTAACATCTTACTATGATCAGAACAGAGAATGTTAATGATTCTTGTGAGGATTTCATCTCTGCAAATGAGGCTTGGATTTTGGATTCATACTGTCCTTTACAAACCATATTAATCTAATATTTTATTTTTACAGTTATCTAAGACTCTACAGGTGTTTGACAAAATATTTTCTGCAAGAATATTGATTTTCATGCCTTTTTCCATGTGACACAACTACATTTGAACACAGTTTTGTTTAAAAACAAAAATTCTAAAGTATCCCCATGTGCAAGTGCAGTTTGGAGGTAAACATGATGCCACCTTAAGCTGACTCCACCTTCAGTCCTCTAAGCTTTATAAAGAAGGTTGAATCTGTTTCTCCCTCTCTTTTTCTCTCTCACTAAAAGTCTTTCGCTGGACTTTGAGTCAACGAGATCCGATATCGCCTTCATCTCAGGAGGGTTGAGCCTGCAGACACAGAAGGCCTTCTATCCACAGAGCCCACGAAGAGAGTCTTGTTCAGCTCTCTCTTCATCCCCAGCTCCAACTATGTACTCTGCAGGTTTGGAGATCCTTGGGATGATCTTGGCCGTGGCCGGTTGGCTGGGGGTGATGGTGGCCTGCGGCCTGCCCATGTGGCGGGTGGCTGCTTACATTGGTCAGAACATTGTCATCTCCCAGGTGATCTGGGAAGGTTTGTGGATGAACTGTTCGGTGCAGAGCACAGGCCAGATGCACTGCAAGGTGCACGACTCCATGCTGGGGCTACCAGTTGACCTGCAGGCGGCTCGCGCCTTGGTCATTGTCTCAATGGTGCTGTGCATTGTGGGCATCGGCCTGTCAGTGGCTGGTGCAAAGTGCACCAACTGTAGCCGGGATCTGAGCAGCAAACCAAGGCTCGTGGTGACTGCTGGGGTAACCTTTGTGGTGGCTGGACTGCTGCTGCTGGTGGCTGTTTCCTGGACAGCCCATGCCATTGTCCTGGGCTTCTACGACCCGCTGCTGGAGGAGACAGGAAAGAGAGAGTTTGGTAATGCACTGTACTTCGGCTGGGCTGCCTCCTGTTTGCTGATTCTAGGGGGGGCCCTGCTCTGTTGCTCCTGCCCCCCCAGATCGGCTACAGCACCAAGTGGCAGTGGCTCTGTGCCTCCTCGCATGGACTACACAGCTGTCAATACCATGTCAGTCAATGGATACACCAGAAAGGACTATGTATGATCATGTGTCATGTGAGTGCAGATGAAGATAATACTGTATGTATTATCTTATGTAATGTACTGGGCTTGAACATTAAGTATGCATGTTTCATGTGTTTTTGTTCTGACCATTTCCCTGTAGTGGTGCATCTTATGTTGCTTTTAATATTTCATTTCAAATGTTTATACCTGTTACTTGTAGATTTTAGCTTTATGTGTCTGATCTTCAGAGATTCACAAAATGATTGTAAATCATCTCAAGTTTTTGCGAGATTATAAATAAAAGAACAAAATTTGTTCAAGGATTTATTTATATTCAAGTCTTCCTCTTAGTGGAAATGCAGTTTAATGCCAGAGTCAGTGATTGATCTTTAAATTGTAACAGTGTAACATAATCACCATTTCTGCACAAACTAGGGGCATGTGCCAGCTGTAGGGCTCAGCAAAGTCTGAGTAATAAGGTCTGTACTGGGGCACGCTGAAATTAGGTATTTTATTTCAATACAAATGGAAGACAGGAACAATGGGGGGCTTGTTTTAGAAGAGCACCTTATGCTTCCCCTCCATTGTAGCGAGAGTGAAACTGAGTCAGAGATAAAAGTCTCCATCTGCAAGGGGATGAAACCCGCACTGCGCAGTCCAAACTGAGCCACAAAGACCCTGTTGATCAGCTGGTTTGCTGCTGTTTACTGGTATAAATGTGTCTTGAAATGCTCAAAACAGTGACTTGAAAATGTTCAAATCTAAATGGCAAAACAATAGCAGCAGGAACAAAGATACATGTTGAAAACATTTCTTGACTCGAGCAATGAGGTTAATGATCTAAAAAGGGTTCTAAATATACTGAAACTTTTAGTGACCGTAGAACCTGCTTGCAGCATTTTATGACCAAGTCCAGCTGTGCAGTCATGTGTTAATGACTGCACAGCTGGCAAAGTGCAACAGCCCAGTCAGAAGTGAAGGCAAACCACAAGCTCTACAGTTAGGACAGCAGCTGGAAGCATAATTCATCTGACATAGCTCATCTTGTACATTGGATGATGAATCTTTTGCACTGTTCTGGGTGCTTTTATTTGTAGCCTACAACTTTCACTTTCACATAACTGTAATTGCATAAGGCTACTGCTTTCTGCTAAGTGATACACTGAAACTTGTAGGGTGATGATGAGCTCAATTTCCTTCTTACAATGCATGATTTTACCCCATGTCACCACGGCACAGAGAGTCATTTAATAAGTAAGTTACATTTTTAGCTATGTGTGTGATTGTGGTATTATTGTGTGCATGGTTTCATAAAGTTTGCCTGCAAAGCAAAAGAGCATTTTAATTCTTTTCCTGTCCAACAGCGTAGGTAACTGTTAGCTATAGCAGACTGTCGACACTAGCCATTGTATTGGGTTACACAGCAGGCCATTGTGCGATGAACTAGATATTTATGCATTTATAATTATGTTGATGTCAAAGTTGTTCAAGGAAAATCACCCAAAAGACACAATGTCCAATATACAAGATAAACTATCTGGACTGGGCACATGCAACAATTAAACTGAGGTTGAAACCCCTGATGCACTGTGACCTTCAGTGGACGGACACTGATAAGATTCCCCCACCACCACCACCACCTTCCCACCCACCCATGTGCACACACGCGGTTGTTTCAGCTGCCAACACACAGACCAACTCTCTCTTTGTCTCAATGAAAATTTCAAAAATTTCCCTAGAAAAGAACACATCTGTTTCCTGAAAGAAATATGCATGCTATTCATAAATCATTTTTATAAGTCCTGTACATCTTCCACATGCTGATGCTGCATATATTTAGAGGGGGACTGTGTTGTTTGCATTGCAGTTCCTGCATGTGCTCTCAGGTATTAACCTCCCACAGAAACCAGAGAGACAGATTAGTCAACTGAACACACTGTCAACAGTTTTTAGCAGCACATAGCAGCACACACCCCAACAATACTGCATAATATTCCATCATTGTGGTTTCTAAATGAAATCATTGTGTTGATAGAAAATAAATCATGTCAATACACGGTGACAAAGTCAAATAACATTACTATCATCAACAGCCTGTCTTTCTGGGGACCACTTCTATTTAAGGGCAGTGTGTCAGACAGTCAATTGCTAAAAAATATGGTCCGAAATTGTTACTGGAAACGTTCTGAGTAATATCTCTCTCAAAGATGTCTGAAGGAACTTTTCTATAACGCCTCACCCACTCAGTTCAACAAAATGGAGTCTCTTTGGCCAGTATTTCTAACCCAGTATTTATGAACTCTCCAAAGTAAGGTCCTGGTTTCATTCTCTGTTGACAACAACTTGCCACTTGGCATTATGGTTCCAGTATTAAGCTGTTAAAAGATGATGGCTACAGTGATTGGAGTTGTGCAATTGTAGCTTTATCAAATTCGCTGGAAGGATACAGAGGCTCTCACAAGACAGACACAAATATACCCAAGTATTCCCAATGCTTTCCAAAAAATGAGCCCCCTTTTCACTCTTAATAACTATGAAATTGAAAGTGAAACGTTCAATTTTGAATCCTTAACATCTGAGTCATCTGTCAGGCATAAGTACAAAGGGAAACCTGCAGCAGTTGATGTTGTGCCTTCCACTTTCAATCATTCATCCACAGATCTTTACCATGTCTGTTATTCTTTAACTTCTCCAGACCTGAGATACGGGCCCTCTGTTTACTCTCCCCTCACCCAAACAGGTGGGAGCGCTACCAGGGCTGAGGAAGTTGAATGATTAAGCCGAGGCCATTACCGTGCCAAGGCTAGGTTTCTGGCCGTTCAAACAAGGTGGGACAGGAGATGATTTGAACTCTTCTCTGGCCAATAACCAAGTAACTCTACCTTCTGCTGTTTATATGAGCAGTCAGCTCTCCAGAGCACATTCACCCAGTCAGCTTCTGTCTGCAGAGATAAAGAGGACATCTGTGCACTTCGACTCACACATAGCTCAGACATGCCTTCAGTGGGACTGGAGATACTTGGAGTGACTCTGGCTGTCCTGGGATGGATCTCAGCCATCGTATCCTGTGCCTTGCCTATGTGGAGAGTGTCAGCTTTCATTGGGATGAACATAGTCACAGCCCAGATAACCTGGGAGGGCATTTGGATGAACTGCGTGGTCCAGAGCACAGGTCAGATGCAGTGTAAAATCCATGACTCCATGTTGGCTCTAAGCGCCGACCTTCAGGCAGCCCGTGCTCTCACCATCATCTCCATCGTGGTGGGCATTGTGGGACTCCTGGTGGCCATTGTGGGGGCAAAATGCACCAACTGTGTGGATGAAGAGACAGCTAAGGCTCGGGTGATGATAGCTGCTGGGGCAGCTATCATCTTGGCCTCTCTAACCCAGCTGATCCCTGTGTCATGGTCTGCCCATTCTATCATCATGGAGTTCTACAATCCAGTCATACCTGAGGCACAGAAGAGGGAGATAGGTGCTGCTCTGTACCTGGGCTGGGCTGCAGCCGCATTTCTGCTCAGTGGAGGGTGCATCCTCTGCTCCAGTTGCCCCCAACAACCTGAGAAAAAGTATGGGCCTCCTTCAAAGATCATGTACTCACAAACCAGGTCAGTCGCTCCAAGTGGCTATGACAGGAGAGACTATGTCTGATCACCTGCCCTTTTCTCACACTCCTTGCCATCATGGAAAAGGCTGCTCAACACTCTTGGAGAGGACTCATTTTTTAATAACTTATACACATCTGTCTTCATGTTGTCATGTTATCATGCCCTTTTCAACAGAACCTTGTTTTCCATTGTGTTTGTCACTGTTGGGAGCACTGAGTGGTGTGCCCTTCATTTTATACTTTATAACATTAATTATATACATTGTTACCCAGATTTAGAGAACAGGTGATTCTGCAGTTTTTTGTTTTTTTTTTACTGTATTGACTGAGCATATGTTTCATAAAAAAAACTTTACATTTGATAAGTCTGAGGCAGTCACACGTCATGTGAAGCCACATTTTGTTATCTTCACATTTTGTGAATCGGACACATCTGAAATGTTTTATTGTTTGACACATTTTTTCATTAAAAGCCTTGATTTTGACCTGAGTTGTCTGTTTCATCACCACTGAGAGAACTGAGAACCACTGCTCTGTTACACAGTAAATACTGTACATGCCCATAGTAAACAATTCAATCAGCAGATCATGGTAGATTGATCGGTCATATATTCTTCTACAGTAATAGTAACAAAACTGACACCCCTCCGATCTCAAGAAATCTAAATCTGGAATTTGAAACGACACGTCCAGAAAGATGTTTGATCTTTATATCAGCAGGAGCAAAGAAAAATATTTGATCCTCTGCACCCCGCATACTCAGCCATTAGTCTGACAGCAGGGAGTTTCTATCACAGCACCCATTCACCTGGCTGTCTCCCATATGTCTGTTGGGTCTATGATAACAAGAACCACTGCTTTGTCAGCTTCCCCACACTCAGCTATGTGAACTGCCCTCCCAAACAATGGACCCATTTTATGTCAGAGGGGGAGACTGGGGAGGGGGGTTGTCAACACTGGGCCACAGAATGGTAAAGGAGGTCAGGGCTTTTCTAGGGAGACAATCCCAGCCCCAAAGAATTTCAAGGGCATTCTGCAGACAGACAGACAGACAAAGTCATTAGGGCCCATCAAACGTAACACTGCTGTCAGGTGAGGGCCTCATAACTCCAAGTGATCATTATAGACTGGCTTCAACTGGAGGGGTCTGTATTCCTATAAAGTTTAGGAAGGTTCCTTTATCACTGGTCTTCTGAAATCTTTTCAAAACCTCGTATGACTTCAAAAATACACTGCAGTCAATCTGAAAGCAACATGTGTTTTTTTTTTTACATCCAGACTCATTGGCGTTTTAGAGATACAAGGTTTTTCCCAAATAGCAGAGATAAAAAAAAAAAAAAAGATTACTGAGAAATGTAGGAGAGACATTCTTCATTTATCAGTCATTAAAAGAAAAAAGCAGAAGCCTGGGCTTTTTGTAAAGACGTTTTCTATGAGTTTAAGACTGAAACGTGAGTTTCTCAGTGAATATTAAATGTAAAGCTTTCAGATAAAATATGTTATACACAGGTTCCAGGATTCCAGTTACAACCTGTTTTGTTAGCGTGATAAAGGAAGGAGTTCATCTGACAACAAAGACAAATCAGTCAACTTTTTTGTATGAAGTGCATATACAAATATGAACACATAAATAATAAATAAAATGAAATACCCATGTTTTCAGCTATGCAAAAAACCACAATCCACCATAAATGTTTTTATTTGGTCTTATCCACACATGCATGCCCTTTCAGCTGTAAAGGGCCTCTTTGTGGCCAGCTCCATTGTGAAGCTGGCCATGTAAGCTGATAGCAGAGACTTCTGAGAGTGTTCAGCTTCTTCCTCCCCTTCTGGTGATGTCAGCTCCTTCAGGGACTCCTCCCCAACACCTGATCTGCCTTATAAAGGATACTGGTGAAGTCCAGGCAACAGATCACCACACACTAACAGATGTGAAGCCTGAAATTAACTTAATCACTAGCTGGATCTCTGGCTGACTCTTACCCTTTGCAGGTTTTTTTTCTGTGATCTCCTCACAGGTGGACACATATTCAGCAGCAGCAGAGGAAGACATTTCAGTATGTCGATAGGGTTGGAGTTGATAGGCATCTCTCTGTGCATTTTGGGATGGATTATTGCCATTGTGGCGTGCGCCCTCCCCATGTGGAGGGTGACGGCCTTCATTGGCAGCAATATCGTGACAGCTCAGATCATCTGGGAGGGCCTGTGGATGACTTGCGTGGTCCAGAGCACAGGACAGATGCAGTGCAAGGTCTACGACTCTATGCTTGCTCTCTCCCAAGACCTCCAAGCTGCCCGCGCCCTCACTGTCATCTCCATCCTGTTAGCCATTCTGGCCGTGCTAATTGCCATCGCCGGGGCCAAGTGCACCAACTGCATTGATGACGAGGCATCTAAGTCCAAGGTGATGATAATCTCTGGGGTCTTCTTCATTGTATCTGGGGTTATGCAGCTCATTCCTGTCTCCTGGTCGGCCAACACCATAATTAGGGACTTCTACAACCCTTTACTTACTGATGCTCAGCGAAGAGAGCTGGGGGCCGCATTGTACATCGGCTGGGCAGCTGCCGCCCTCCTGATTCTTGGTGGCGGACTCCTCTGCTGTTCCTGTCCGCCACGTGAGACCAGATACAACCCTTCAAGAATGGCTTACTCTGCCCCACGGTCTGCAGGTGGCCCAGGGTTAGAAAGGAAAGACTATGTATAAGTGAAGGTCAAAGAGGAAAAGACTTTGCTGAAACAAGGAGACTCCACAATGAAGAATGTGTTTGAATTTGCCTTTAATGTTAAGTATCTCTGAATTAGGCTCTTTGTTTTCCAGAGACCGAAAAAGTATGAAAAGGACATTTGACATTTCAGTGGATTGTTTTTTTTTTTGTTTGTTTGTTTCAAAACCAAAAAAATGTCCTTAATGCTCTGTCTTGTTTAAGATCAACATGTTATGGTTGTACAATGTTATCATCACTGTAGAATCACATATTTTATACGCAGTCCTGCATTCTTAATGTTTACGACATTATTTTTTATAAAAACTGCCATTATTGCTTCATGTGTGACCTTCACAATAAGGCACTTCTGTAGAAAAACTGGACGTGTTAAATGCTACAACAGCATTATCAACAGGATTATGTGTTGTAAATAATATAGTACGAACATCATTAATTGCCTTTAACAGTCCTGACTTATGGAAAAGGTATTTAATGCTGCTTTTAGATCAGTGTGGTAAGGGTGGGGGCACGGAGGTGGCACAAAAACACTTGGTTTTATCCACAACAATTATTATCTTTGTGTCTTATATACCACTGTATATACTAGATGTATATCACAAGAGATTTTTTTTTTTAAATAAATGTGACTTTTTTTTTTTAAAGATATGGCTTGTCTCACCTTATTGCACTTCAAATGTAAATTGTCTTTTAATTTGTTTATGCTTAAGATAATGCTCCAGTAACAGCATATTTACCACAGCATGAGTCAGTAAACCGGTAACAAAAATGATCGAGTGAGTTCTGTCCTGGTGCCTTCGTAAGAGTACCCTGACATTCAATCCCTGGGGCTATGTTACCTCCAACCGGCAATTTAACCACACACGCTCTAAACAATTAGCCATGGGATCAGTTAACAGGCAGAGGTGAGAAGTGTGAGCACAGAGGAGTGGAAATCATTCCAGACACGATTTATTCGTCTTCTTACCCTTTAGACTTTAGCTATCATTGGATGCTTGGCTGAACTTGCATGCTTCTCTCCAACACCCTGCCACATGTTTACACAATTACACACATTCATTTGTGGGAGCTGCCATGTATCACCACACACTTCTTCTGCTGACCACTGAGCAGAGTGGACCAATAAAACTACTAAGTATTTTTCATTGAAAGATTTTGTCTTCCAGAGAATCGGCTCATATTGTTCCAAATTGAAGCCAACAGGCAGATTCCCGGATGTCTCTAACTTCCCTCCAGTCCTCCATTATCCTGTTTTACATGCTAGTTCTGTGATCTTTCTTTAATGAGGATACACGGCAAAACAGCACATAGTTTTCCAGGTTGCAGTGTATTTAAAAGACCTATCAGCCAGAGTTTCCATGATAGACATGAGTCAAGCCTTTAAAACATTCAGTCACACATGATGAAGGCAGCAACTTCAAAAATTCATGAACATCTCATAGTAAATATGGGAGAGGTCCTCTGGTGCTATATCACGTTTCCAACTGTTGTCTCTTACTCCCATATCAGTGTCGCCTCGTACAAAGGACAAGGAACTGCTTGACATCTGGTCATGATAATAGTAACTACAGGTTAGAGCTCAATTTAAAATGTAATTAGTATTGAAGAAGTTTACATTATTTATTTTTTTAAATAAATAAAACTATATTAAGTCAGTTTGGCTGGACAGGCATGTGCAGACAGTTGGATGGAACATCTGACGTTTGAGACATTTACATGCAAAAATACAAAAAGTTTTCCAATTGCCAAGATCTTCAGAACACAAAAAGACGTTTTAAGACAATATCACAAATGAGTAAATATCTTTCAGTTTGTTCATTTAACAAAAGTTAATTTTTGGTTTGTGTTCAGGTGAAGTCAGATTGTCTAAAGCTGCAATGTATGTCATGATAAATTCACGTAATGCTAACACTGGCCTGTCGTGTGAAACATTAAAATGCATAAAATTGCACCATTCTTTGAAAGTATTACTGGTATTTTAGACAACAATTATTTACTTGTTGAATAAAAAAAAATCAAAAAGATAAATTCTTCCTCTCATTTATCCAGAAACTCAACTTATACTGTGTAGCATCACCTTCTTAAAATAATGGCCTATGTCTTTTTAACAAATATGACTTAGACCATTATTTTAAGAGGGTGACGATATGAAAATTAAATAAATGAAAACACTGATCCATGTTTTCAGATCTCTACTGTTGCTGTTTAATATAAAGTAAATATGAGGATTATTTGTTTTTGTTGTTGTTATACGATTGAGATTTCAAAAACTGTCAATCATGTACCAACAAAACTGTAAAGCAAACAGCAACCAAGCAAACCACAAGTTCCTGAGGTTAAGCTGAAACTGAATCTCATCAAATACCTAAACCTGGGTGAGTGAGGAAAAAAGGCATCTGTGAGTCTCTCTGGTCATGCTCTGCTGGCTCTGGCCAAACTGTGGTCACATGACCGATACTGGGGAATGTGAAGGGCAGAGAGGTTGCCTGGCACCTGAAGTTAGAAAGAAAAAGCAACCCCAACCCCACCCCCCCTGAAAATAACACAGGCTCACTGTGTCCATTCAGTGGGAACGGAAACTCACTGAGGTTTCTTACCTGCAATGACAAGCAATCTAAATCCAAATCTAAACCACAACAGACCCACAAAGGAATTGATTCAACAGGAATGTTTCTAAGACCCTCGCATGGTCTGTTACACACACCTGCGTCACTCAGATTGTCATTCATTGTCTTGCATGAATCACTCGACCATGTTTCAGGTTCTCTTGACCTCTCTCACTTTGTGTCCTTCATATTTTGATATTATTAGTTGTTTTGAAATGCGTTTGCCTTTGTGTGAGTGAAGATTATTCTGATTGTTTATTTTTGGTAAGAGTTCTGACTAAAGTTAAAAAAATACTGTAATATTAATGTAAGGTTTGTTGGTTGTGAATAAACCACTGACGGTTTACTGCAGCCACAAAACCACAAGGCTGTGTGATCATGAAATCTGATGTGAGACTCTGCCATCTCAAAGAGCATGTCCAAGAAATACTGTTGGCACAGTAACAGGACAATGCAACACATCAGCCCCACAATAATGACTGCTGAGACAGTGTCACATGGTGGTGCTGACTTTAATCCATGGTGATGTTTGAAGATGTAGTTTGTAGTTTTTCTGTAATTCATTCATTCAGACACATTAAAATTACCTTATTATTGTTATTGTAGTTTGTTTCTGTGTTTTTATCTCATGAGGGTTCATTGACCTTGTTCATTTTAACAAATGCAAATCTTAAATGCTGTAAAGATACCTCTACCTGACCATTTCATTTAAGTTATTTAATGGACAACAGATAATAAATTATGTATTCGACATTCCATTCAAAGAACACAATTGTCAGTTTGTGTATTTGTTCCAGTAACTTGTATTTTTCTTTCACCCATTTAAGATAAAAGAAAAGATCTAACATTGAAAATTAATTGTACAAAATCATCTGTTCAAGAGGAAGAAGTCCAGGACTGAGCAGCTGCACAAGGAAAAGGTGTAGACCCCGTTAAATCTCTGAAGTGATCATAATACTTCAGTTATTCTTTACCAAAACACTGAGAGGACGTTAAGGGAGGATGGCTGTCCAGGAAGGTATGTGCCACAGTATTACTTAGGTCAAGTGTGTGTGTGTGTGCGTGTGCATGTGTTTCAGTGAAACATCAGCCTATTAGCTCATCGGTGAGGCAGATATGAGCTAAGTACCTGCTGATAAATCCAGATCCCTCCCTTACATTCCAGCAGTGTATCTATCCAGCTGAGCAGAGATAGGAAATGCTCACTCTCATCGCTTTTCAGTGTCGTGGTAGGATTAATAGGGTTGAAAGCCTATTTTTGGAGCTGGAGCGCCTGAATGAGAGAGGAGAGTAGCTGGAAATATGAGGCTGCTGGTTCAAAAAGCAACACCACCACAACACGTTTGGCAAAACTGGAGTGAGAGAACAACAATACTAGCCGCAAAGAGTTAAGCAAGATTTAAAACTGAAATGAATGTTGGGCTTTCTCGTCAAAAGACACTAATTAATTGTTTAAAAATCCTTCTCAGTCAGATTTGAGGGTATCACTGCTCCAATTTAAAGGAACAGACGTTTATTTTCTTCATATTCTTCCTAATTCTATAATTACTGCTTCAAAAGAAGCGGTAAAAACAGCCGGGCACAATACGGCACAATGAGAAGCAATCAGAGAAAAATATTCTGCTGCCCTCAGGTGGTCATAAGAAAAACCTGCAAGAAGATTCCTCAGTTGCTACTACAGTGGTTGCTATTGGACGATAAACACTTAAATGACGATTGAACTTTTAGTGGCTTTTTTTTTTCTTGACAAATGAACTTTTACATGAGAACCGAGACTTTTTTGGCCTCAGACTGAGAAATGTTGTTCTTTTTGCATCTAATTTAATGGTGCAGTTGTGTATAAACTGAAATTTTGATATGAAAATCCACTATCAGAGAACATGAAATGCATCTTTACTCAATGAAGAGTTTACACTCAGCTGACAAAATAAACTGAAACTAGCCCACCTAAACCTGATCTACACTATCAACCGTACAAATACCACTGCAACTACTTCTACTTCTCTTACTTACATCTAACTGTGACAGCTGCTGCTCTCTGCTCATTAAATTGATGGGAAGGAAGAAAAAAAATAGTTACTCAACATTTAATTTTATGGAGCCACATAAATTGTTTTGATTCTCCACTGTGCTGTCACTAAGGGGGACAGAACAACTCAAAGACAGATGTGGTAATTAACCGTCAGCTAATTTCCCGGAGCTCGAATCCAGCTGCAGATGTTTTGGCCCTCTCACGGTCTCCTCTCCAGGTGAAGAATCCCACTATGATCACCATGACCGGCAGAGCCACACAGAGCACAATGCGACTGATGGGCAGCTGGACTGGACAGTCCACTGAAGATGAGGGAATCCGATTCTGGGCTGTGGAAGGATTTTGGAACAAAAAGGCGGATGTGAAGTCCTGCAACACTGCCCTGTTGTTGTCGGTGGTGTTCACCTGACATCTCCACTTCCTGTTGTTGTCTTCCCTCTGGAGTTTTGTGACCAAAGTGATGTTGCAGCGAGTGTGTCCAATTAGCTCATACCTGCATGGAGGGGAGATCATCCGAGAGACATCATCCAGCTGTCATTCTTCAACAGTTAAAGTTTTATCCAGTTTGTATTTTGCTGTTATTGAGTTGTTAGTTGGGTGATATTCTATATCTAATTGTCAACCAGTTCCATGAGAAGACCCAAACCAACGAACTGATCTCTGAGCCACAGAGCTCCATTATTAAAAACACATCAGTGAGCTACACTGTTGCACTGGGTGACATGTTCCTTTATTTTTATACTTATTAGTTTTTCATTGGTTTGTTTTATTTTGATTTTTTTTAATTACTTCATAAAATTAAAATATCAGTTCCACTTAGGTCTTTTTGATATTGTCGATCTGTTGAAATTATTATTGAAAGTGTTCTGAAACAAAATAACGTCAGCTGTCACATTACAGCTGAAGATGGAACCAAAATGAAACTTTCATTCATTTGTGGGTGTATTATTATTATTATTACTATTATCATCATCATTTTATCTAACTTCTGTCTCTTTTTAATAGCAATTATTATTTTTTATTCCTCCCATAAATCCACTATGTTTAGTAGATTTATTGTTAAAACTAAACTAAAAAAAACTGTTTCAAAAACGTAACTTTCCCTCAACACAGTGCAAAGGTAGCAGAAACTATTAACAGGAAAATGATCGAAAACTGACAACCTGCTCTCTTTGGGCAGCATAGAACCATCCTCGGTTGCCCAGCTGAGGCTGAACACGCTGGAGTACGACTTGCAGCTCCCGGCATCATAATAAGTGAACAGGATACAGCTCAGGATGAGGTTTCCTCCGGGCCGCAGGTCGGTGATTTTGGAAAGTGCAGAGATGGTGAGGAGAGAGAGGTAAACGTCAGAGATGCTGTTCTCATTCATCAGGCAGACGTAGGAGCCGGCGTCATTGACCCTGAGGTCACGGAGCTGGAGAGCGCAATTGGATGTGAGGGACATGCGACTGGATTTGTCTGAGTCTGTCTTCACCTGCCCCCTGCTGACCTCCTGGGTGTACTGCACCTGGCCACCTTTGCCAGGAGACCAGAAGGTCCAGGAAATGAGGGAGCAGTCTAGGGAAAGCAGGTTCGAACATGGCAGGAGGGTGGCATCTCCAAGCCTGCTGTACACAAACACTGCTTCTTTTTTGCACCACACACCTGGAAACACAAAAGTCTCTGTCAGCTGCACAGCCGGTCAAAAAACAAAAAATGATTCAAAGTTTCATCTGAAGAGAAGACTGGCCAGTATTGCCCAGTTTTAAGCAGGAAATGACAGAAACTGAGATATTAAACTACATGTAAGAGGCACAACGAATAAGAAAGTGATTTTATGGCTCACTTTAAGATTTATTTGACGTTTTATACCCCACTAGGTTTTATTAATGTTTATTTTATGGTCATTTTTCCAACTAGAAGTCTCCCTGAAGCTTTTCAATGCATTCATAATTGCAGGTTATGTGATTTATAGAGTAAGACTAATGGAGAAATCCTTAAACTGAGTTGTTGACTGCAAACCAGAACCAAAAACTGGGACCAAATATCAAGAACAGACATGGAAACCAAACCAAATCCAGTGGTGAAACTAAAAAAATTAATTCATGTACTCTACTTACACACTGTTTTGTACTTGAATATTTCAATTTTGTCCTGGTTTATACATCTACATTTCATCTTATAATATAATATATAATAATATATAATATAATAGCACTACTCCACTACATTTAATTGACCTCTATGATCACTAGCTACTTCAGATAAGATTTTGTATGTAAAAAAAAAAAAAATTTGATAAATCTATGAAAAACAAGGCATTGTTAAATTTTAAACCAGTGGTTCTCAACCCTTTTGGCTTGTGACCATTTACAAAAAGAAGCAGAGTTTACAGCAGAGTCACACATTTCAAATGTCACACATTTAAATGTCACACTTTTCAGATGTCTGTGAGTTGTTATCGGCTTCACCTGGTCAAATTATTCAGTTTATGTAAATGAAGCAAAGATCAGAGAAAAGCCCATAAAAATCTGCACAGATTAACGCAGGATTTCATCTATTCTACTTTCCTCTTGGAAACCACTGGACAGAACTACCCAGCTGTGTATAAAGTAGGTAAAACCAGCACTTGTAGTTGTAGCAAAAACAGTACTTTTACTTTTGATATTTAAAGTACATCTCCCACCTCTAACCTATTTAAATCCAACCCTAAACAGAGCAGAATGAACCGTACCAGTCAGAATTAGACCGATGAGCAGCAGAACTCTCCGCAGGTTTTCTAAGACCTTCATGTTTGTCTTTCCACCTCTACAGCAGCTTTGTGTGTCTCTCTGCTGCTGCTCCTTCTAGACGACTCATTTCCTGTTGTTACACTGAATTGAACAGGACACACACACATAAGCCCCCACTTGTACTGGCATGAGGCAAACAGATATTACACATAATTAAAAAAAAAACATTCAGCTTTCAGATTTGCATGTCCTGCTGGAATACAGCATTCAGTCAGTTTGAATCAGTGTTAGAGGAGCAATCATGCAGAGTGATGAGACCTCCTGAATTTGATCTGAAAAATATTACGCTCATCAATTATTTAATCATCAATACACCACTGTCACTTGTCTGTGTGTGAAAGCTCATCCGTGTCCTTAGAAACAGTAGTTTGGCAAAAGTAATTGTGACTTAAGGTCCACTTATCGGCTTTCTCCAGGGCTTTCAACCACATCTCATGATGATGTCCCCAATTAAAGCTACTGTAGAGCTGTTATTTTTTGTTTGGGAGTTTAAGTGCAAGAACGGGTTCTTTTACTGCTGTTTAATGGACAGTACCAGTTGCACTGTCCTGAACACTGAATTAGAAACATTGCATCTTTAAGTGACATGTTTATTATTTTTGAAAGGAATTTCCATTACATTTTTCTCACCTTTTGATGTGTACAGTTTCTCTCCTATCCAGCTGTAAAATCTATAGTTCACCTGTTTCAATCACAAATCGGCCAAAAAAAAGTAACTTTCTTTATTTTTATCAGCAGAAATCTGCCTTTCAAGATACTCACTGTTCAGACAGTTTAACTGAGAACAATTCAGTTCAATTCAGTTTTATTTATATAGCTCCTTCCACAATCTAAACAGTCTCAAAGCACTTTACAGAGCCTGACCTCAGACAGTGGCAAGAAACAGCTCCTTTGAAAAGGAAGAAACCTTGAGCAGAACCTGGCTCATATGGGGGACCCTCCTGCTGATGGAGGAAGAGGAGGAAGATAGGACAGCTGGGAATGGAGGAGAGGAGGAGAAGGACATGCAGCATATAAAACATGATACAAACAGGGTTGGCAGTGGACAATGTTAGAGGACCAGCATT
>JBBMJY010000026.1:1557662-1569450 GCA_037833715.1 Toxotes lorentzi
GTTCAGACGGGGGTTTTTCCGATCTCTACACGCCGTGATTAGGGGATTAAGCCTGGGCAATATCAAGGAAGTTGTTGTTGTGTTAGGGGTGTTTTTTTTTTTTTTTTTTTTTTTTTTTACCGCTGCTTTGTATGGGCCAACACTTTAGTCTTGTTGTACGCGCATCTTTGATTAAAGTAACACGTCTTTAGATCCGGAGAAACGCAGATTAAACATTAAACAACACACACATCGCGGTAATTAACTGCCCCTTCCCGCAGCTGCACTGTGTAACCGGGGTTAATTAGCACTTTGTTAAGGGCAACCGACACACATGAATACCACCTTCTGCTTTCTTAGTTTATATGGGCAAAACAGAATAAAGTCAAACACATGGTAGTTTGCTACAATCCATGCTTAATATCAGGGCTGGATATCGCCATTGGTCTGATTCGATTTCGGTTTACACCACCCTGAATAAAACCCAGAATCCATTCTATTCTTGAGGACTTTGTTACATTTGATAAATAAAACGCTGTAGAAAGCGCTTCTCTGTATTTAAAGAGTAAAACATGCTTTATGTGCATCATGCGCAACTGTGCATGATGTGCATGTGTCCATATCTTCAACTATATATCTTCAAAACATAAACGGGGCTCAGATCAGTGTGCAGTGTTTTCTTTTTTTTTTTTTTTTGCCTTGTTTGTTTCCCAAGCTATTCATCTCCCAGATGCAATCACTGAACTGACAATGAGATGGCCACAGTCAGCACCACAGTGAGTTACGACAGTCCCTTAAACTGTGCCAGGTCTTTTTGGACTTTGAACTATTCTCTTCACAGTTTGCAGGATTGTCAGAGGAGTGGAGGTGTCTCATATAGTCAGCCAGTCATATTTTAGTCTTTTTTTTTTTTTGTCTGAAGATGGTTCAAAACAGATGGAAGATTCTCTTGTGCAATACTTAGGAGAGCTTTAGATGAGTAAACATTTTTTGCTAATTTTATGTTTTCTTTGACACAGGGATACGAAGATCCACACAAGACCCTTCCATCTGTGGTGGTGCATGTCCGGGGGCTGGTGGATGGTGTTACAGAAGCTGACCTTGTGGAGGCTTTGCAAGAATTTGGAGCAATCAGGTGGAGGAAAATAGCAGCTTCACTTCAACACAAAAATGTGTTGAAAGATCTTTTCCACAGCGCAGATTAATAACGTTTTTGTCCATTATCTGGATTTTAACCGCCTAAGGTTCGGTTCATAGAGGGTTTAGTTGGGTGGAGACCTGTAACCTGGAATTTAAGTTATTCTGAATGAAGTGAATAATTAATAATTAATTAATAATAAATAAGCGACTAACTGCAAATATGATCTAGATGAATTGACAGTGTCAGCCTTTTTATCTAACCCCCTCATTACTTTTGTTTTTAGCTATGTGGTGGTGATGCCCAAGAAGCGTCAGGCACTGGTGGAGTACGAAGACATGAATGGATCATCCACAGCCGTAACCTACGCTGCAGACAACCAAGTTTATATCGCCGGCCACCCAGCCTTCATCAACTACTCCACTAGCCAGAAGATCTCCAGGCCGGGAGACTCTGATGACTCTAGGAGTGTTAACAATGTTCTTCTGCTCACAATCATGAACCCCATCTACCCCATCACCACGGTAAATGCAAAGATTTGGGCTGCTATGAACCTCTTTACTAGAATTGTGGAGTTTCATCTCAGATTTCTAATTTACACAACGTAGTGGCCCCGTTGTCGTTTTATGGACCTCTGCAGGGCTGCAGTGAGTGCCAGCCTCAACAACTGACAAATGTCTTGCTGAAATGTCATAACTGTGGAGGCCTGTTAGAAATCTGTTTGCTAATGCTTTAATTTTAGCCTGTATTTTCTGATTGTACAGCTGTGCTGCTCCAGGAATGTGACTCAGAGCTGTGTGTTATTTTGCTGAAAACATGTTGCATAGTTAGAATGCCAGCAGAAAGAATTTAACTACATGACCACAGTAGTGCCTGTCAGCTGCTCGAAATGAAACAAACCTTTGCTGGTTCCAGGTTTATTACAGGTCTTCAGCTAACAATCATTTTCATCATAGATAGATAGATATACTTTATTGATCCCAAGCTGGGAAATTACAGTGTAGCAGCAGCATTACACAATATACAATACACAGAAGTAAAAAGAAGAAGAAAAACCTAGACATATTCAAACAATATAAAATGCAATATCAAAAATGTATGAACACCAGTACTTATTGTGCAAAGTAAAGTAAATATAAGGTGCAGTGAACAGATAAGTACGTATCATCAGCGTGTCTGTTATTCTCTTGTTTTTCACATCTTTTGTAAATGTGGTCATTTTAGTAAGAAAAAGCCTCACATGCATAAGGAAACAAAATTGTGAATCACAATCAAATTGTGAGACCCATATCGATTCCTGGCTTTAAACTAAGTACTGACTTCTTTACACCTCTGCCTGTTGTTTGCCTCTTTAAACCAAGGTCAGATGTTTGTGCTCCTGTTTCTGTGTTGTGTGTGTGTGTATATATTTTGTTTTAAACTTGGTATTTTTTCACAGGACGTTCTCTACACTATCTGCAACAACTGTGGGCCCGTCCAGAGAATCGTCATCTTCCGGAAGAATGGCGTCCAGGCTATGGTTGAATATCCTTTTTCATTTTCCGTGGAAGGTATCTGACATGTGGGTCACACTCTGACTGTGACTGCATCGTCTCAACTACTAGTGCATTTCCACCACAGTGAATGAACAGACCTGTGGATGGTGTAGTACTAGTTTGTAACGACTGGGAACAAACAAACCTGTTAAGCATGACGAACCAGTACATGTGTTTCACGGAATCATGTTATAAATATAATCAGAGTTGATTAGTGAACGAGGGTGTATACACATCCATCAGGTTTTAGCATTTTTTGTTAACTACGTGTGCACAAGAGCAAACAACCCTGCACACTGCTCTTCCTTGTGTTGGGGGGAAAAAAGAAAAAAGTACATAAGAAGAACATCTGTGATGATAACATTGTAAAATCACTGGGGAATTAAAGAACCAGGAACAAGATTTAGTGTTACAGTCTGCATTATCATTAAGTCATAATGATAACCTGGTATTTCCTGTCTTATCCTTAACCCAATCATTACATTTGACTCTGTGCAAAGTGCCCAGCGGGCCAAGGCATCACTCAATGGTGCAGACATCTACTCCGGCTGCTGCACGCTGAAGATCGAGTACGCCAAGGTACTGCTGCAACACATGACACTGCCAAGGTTCATAAACTAAATTGCTGTAGTGGGTACACAGCAGCATGGCTACCTGCACAATTTAGTGCAAACCGACACAAAAGCCCTGCTGAGTTGAAGTAATATCTCTATCAATGTAAATATCTAATTTTGTAAATAGCTGTGGTTTGTACAGTGTATCTGTGTTTGTATTCACATGAATTGTGTTTCCTCAGCCCACTCGCCTGAACGTGTTCAAGAACGACCAGGACACCTGGGACTACACAAACCCCAATCTGGGAGGTCCAGGTAAAGCCTCAAACACCCAAATACACCCCAAGCATTTGCTGAGTGCCACACACGCTTTGTAGCTGAGATACCTGATACCGTTAAGCATCCTTACTGCCACTGTGGGGAGTTTCAACAAGCGGGATCCTGGGAAGATGGAGGCAACACCCTTCATTGATAATGCTACTAAACAGATGAATTTTCAATTGTGTCCAGTTTACTAATTCAGTATTTTGGGAAGACCGTGCGTGGCATTATGACTGAAGTGTTGCTTTGAGTCTTACTCTTGCATTTCTCAATACGCAGTATGGTCAGGGTTCATAAGCTGGATTGAAAAGTTTGAGAAAATCGGGGACATGATGTTACCAACATTCAGAGTGAAATCTGTTGTCCTGCGAAAATTAGTGGGTATCAATAATTTTAGCACAAGACCAGAAATGTGAAGAACAGCCACAATTCCCCCAAATACTTTAAAGCTAAAGGTTGAAGTCTGCAGTGTGGTGGGAATAGCAGGAACACATTTGCGTTGAAACACTGAATTGCTCACACCCAACATTAGATGCAATTAGTCACTTTACTGCAGAACTCGCATGATGTCTGGAAACTCTGTGTTCCTGTTCCTGTTCTCTGTATCCCAAGGCTAGCATTCTAGTTCTGGGTGGCATGTGGTAGCACTGGTTTATTTGATCTGAGGAAATGTTTACCTTTACAGACAGATGTCTCCATTTCCTGGATTCTTGATGAAATTATGTAGAAAAACAATGCTCTGACAGCTGCAGTTTACAGGTCTGTCCATCCCCTTTCAGCACCTGAGCTTTAATTATTGCAGAAATTACTGGCTGTTCTTATACAGTGACCACACAGTCAGTAAAAGACAGGAGGAAGCCAAAACCTACAGTGAGCACTGAGTAGAAATGCTGGAGGATTTTAGTAGAAGTTTAGTAGAAATACTACCGTGTTATCTTAAAAACGCAATGGGTTCATTAATTAAAGTACAGACATGCTATTGTTTGGTGTCAAGATCACACCCTCACACATTTCATTGTTGTCGTGAAGACACATACCTATTGTGTTTTGCTGGCATTTGCTGTTCCTGCCTTCCACACCACACTTGTTGACAAGCAGGGTTTTTGAAAATCGTTCGGGGTAAAAGAAGTGCATTAACTCAAGTGCTGTTACTAATTTTTAACAGGCAACATGTATTTTAACATTGACTTTCAAATCACTGGAAACAAATTTCCTTGTCGCCAAGCCTGATCCTGGTCCTTTCCACTGTTATCTAACTTCTACCATCAAATTCTGCCATTTGGTTGTATGGTTTTTTTTTTGTTTTTGTTTGCTTTTCTTACATGCCAAAGCATGGAGAATTCTAGCACTTACAGTCACAGAGCCCGTCTACCTGCAGCCAAAATGTGTTTGAGGTAAAACAGAAACCGGTTCTGATAGAAGACCATTTGGTCAAACTATTGTCAGACAGCTGCAGCTGTAACTCAGATTTTGTAGCGTGATTTGTCTGAGAAGTGAGAAACAGAGGCATGGACCAGAATCAGTAAACAGGCCGAGTCTGCAACATCATGTAACTCCTTATCTCCTCCTGATTAATCAGTGATCTCGATCCATTAAATAACATGCACAGGACAGGACTTGTGCTGACAGGGTGAGGCAGGACACATGCTGACATCACCACTCAGCAAACCACCATCTCCAGTATCCACTTCGTCACTGAGGACACAGCCACTATCATACAGAGGGTCAAATATCCCAAGATACAAGGGGATAAGCTACAAGACACCACCCATTCAACATGATGATGTAGGACTGATATACCACTCATTCCTCATCTCCGCATTCCAGCACAAGAGCCACGAAGACAAAGCGACATTTCTAGAGGCTGGGGAGTTTTGGGCACTGAGCTACACTTGGTCCCTCCCCCCTCACTCCCCCTTCTTCCTTTCTTACCCATTTTGAGACACAAGCGATGACACATTGAAGCAGGCCAAAGCTTACATCTACAGCCCCCACTGTCTACACCAAATGGAGACTGATACCAGCGAAGACACAGCATCCACCCAAACAGAAGTAGTGACAGACATCTCTCAGTACAACAGATGATGCATATTGATACTAAGCAGTTGACCAAGACCACATTTGTAAAAGCCTCGGCCCTTTCTGTACCGTTACAGGCTGCACTGGTCGTCACGCTTGTCGACACGAAAACAAAACATTTGAGCAACACATTCTTGACACTTGCTGATGCCGTACGAACTGATCCCATAGACGACTCACACCCCGAATCAAGCTATAGCCAGTCACACTGGACTCAACACAAGGCAACTGATGAAGACAAGACACTGCTGACAACACCATCAAGCACACTCAGGCCCATTTTTGTTTTACCCCTTATGTGTTATTTCCCACATGGAATTCAGTTTTTCTCTCTTGTTCTTTCTACTCATCTTCTCCTCTTTTCCTCCCTCTGATTTCTTACTACATTGCATCCCTGTTTAGCTATCCCTTTTTTTGAGTGCAGCTTTTTTTCCCTAAATATTTTAAAGTCTCTAGAACCTGTGTAACGCCTTCCATGTGATGCAGGTTTGGCAATTTGCGGCTAAGAGGAGCCGGCTTCCCAACTGAAATGTGCTCTAAGGCAGCCTCAAGGCCTACCAGTGGGCGGTAAGCGGACTATTCCAAAATGGAACAAAAGGGATGGAAACTCCAGCCAAACGGCCAACCAGTGGGCATTTCGACTTGATAAAACCATGAGTCGATCCTGAGGTGGAGAGTTGTTTCCCCAAAAGAGGAAATGGATAAGATTATGGGATGAAATGAATTGAGTGGAGAGTGGTGGAACTACTGCTGCAAATGTCTTCCTCCCACTGTTTGTAAGCATGCAGTAAGTAAATCGAGACCCTCCTCGCGGAACATAACTGCACAGCACCACATGACCCCAAAGCCCCAGCACCCAACATCGCTACACAAGACTGACATGACTCAATTGTTCTCCTCATACAGGCTGAATCTTTCTTTTTCTGGAAGAGGGTGATGGTTGTGGTTGTCGGAGCCTGCATTTCTAATGTCACTCAAACCTACTGTGTGTGCCTGCTATGTCGCTTTCGGCATTTTATAGCCATCAGGAATCTCATCTATGTGTGTGGTTACCTGGACCTATGTGATAGTTTCTCTGGGAATTAAATCCTGTTTTTAATCTGGGGAGAGGGTGTGAACTACATATTAATTCATGTGGGATGTGTTTGACCCATGACCAACTCTGTTTATTACAAAATGTCACATACCTGGAGAACGGGGAAAGCTTTTCATCCACCAGCCACAGTGGCTGCTGGTGTTCAAAATTTTCAGGCTGCTTTTGATAATTCAGTTGCCAAATTGCTTCTAGAATCTGCAAGAGCCAGGTTGGTCACCTGGCCATCCGCATTTCATAGTTTTTGTCTGCATTTTTCCTGAAATGCTTCATATGAGGACAGACGGCCATGTCATGAGTGGTTTTACTGCACTCTTCTGACATTTCACAGGGGTAATTTTACATTTGCCCTAAAAGAAAACAAATGTACCTTTTGACTAACCTGGCTTGCGTTCTGATTGTGTATGATTATTGTGTACCTGTACAGATGGTGAAGCAGATGGCAATGGGAGCAATGCAGGTGTGTGTGAGCGTACAATCTTTATTTTTAAATTTAGCCATGTGTGATACTTATCCAGAGTGACAGTTTGATATCTCTACCCTCTTCACTTCCTAAATCATCAGCATCCACTTCATCTTTGCAACCCCCTCCCACCCCCCGCCCCCCCAGTCCCTCTTTATATGCTAAAGGTTTCCCATTGTGGATGTTCTTGGATTAAAAGGGCTCCTTAGGACTTAATATTGGTCTTGCCATTTGTTACATTCCCATACCTCCCTCCCCATTTACTTCAACTAATTTGAATACAGACCAAGGTCAATCACTAAAAGATCATTTCAGCATTTTGGTTTGATTGTTGTATCTTGCCTGGAGTGTAATGTGGGGGGACGGTTATACGTCTGTGCTGGTCTCTTAGAGGCAAGCAGTCTTTGAATGCATGTGTCTGTCTCAAGTTCCACTTTGATTGAAGTCAATTATAAAGTTTCCCTGACAAGTAATTTATCTACCCTATGGTGTGAAGTCTGAGGCAGATTTTGGCGACACTGTGTCAGTTCACCATAATACATATTTTAAATGCTCAGACATCCCATTGTCACATAGAGATTGCAGTCAGCCTTGTTTCCAGTCTCTTGTTGTCATATTTATCTGTCACTTTTTTTTCCCTCTACCTTTCTCCCCTACTTTTGTCTTCCTGTTCTTATAGAAGATGTGAATGCCAACCCCAACAAGCGCCAGAGACAGCCTGCTCTGCTGGGCGACCACCCTCCAGAGTACGGTAAGGCTCTCACGCCCCTGGGGTACAAGAAAACACATTGAGACATACCTGCTTGTACAAAATCCCGTGCATATGTCCTCTGGACTCTGAAAGTTTAAAGGACCGCTTCCTGGCCTGTTGTCTATGCAGACAGTCTACATTATTAAACTTGATGTATTTAGGCTGAATAGCCAGGTATTAAATGGGTCCTCCACACAGTGGCAGTTAAGTGGTGCTGTGTTTGTTTTTTGTGCTACACACATGTGCTGCGTTGATGATGCAGGGACCACATTTCTCTCTACGACTAGTGACAAGGTTTAAAGTAAAATCCCTCTGTCTTGAGTTGACCTCACCTTGTTTGATTAGAAGTTGATTTTCTGTTCTCTCACTCGCTGCTTCATTCTTCAGGAGGCGGTTACCATGGCTATGATGAGAGCTACGGATCCCCGCCCTATGAGGGTCGGCGTATGGGTCCACCAATGAGAGGGCGTGGAGGAAGAAGCTATGGGCCAGGCTACGGACCTCCTCCTCCTCCTCCTGGCGAGTATGGTGCCCACGCTGATTCTCCAGTGGTCATGGTCTATGGATTGGATCCTCTCAAGATGAACTCTGACCGTGTCTTCAATATCTTTTGTCTCTATGGCAACGTAGAGCGGGTCAGTATCTGACAGTGAGGGTGTCTGTTTAGGCTGTGATGGGGAAGGAGAGGGTGTCCACTCTGACATTTATGAGTTCCCTGAGTTTTAATGAACGTAGTGTTTTGACGTGCTAAGTTTTCATCAGGCAAACAGCATGTGAAAAAAATTAAAATTCCACATTCACCTGACGCAAAATAAATCCCCCATCAGTTTGATGCGAACATTTCTGAGACACAAACAGTGGGGTCATAAAGTCTGAGACCACTTTCCCAGTGAGAGGGAACCAGGGGGAGACATGTCATCACAGAGGGAGTAAAGACATTAGCTGTGTAATTCCTGCTTTACAAACAGAGCTTAATGTTAGATTCAAACTCCTCCCCCCCGTAACTACACCCATGCTCCAGGCTATCATCTCCTGACGCCTGTTTACAAATTAATCTTTGACTCTTAAAGCCAGGCTGGGGCTGTAATGTGGAAAACTGGTCAAGCCTGTCTTCTGACATTTCCTGCAGGTGAAGTTCATGAAGAGTAAGCCAGGGGCAGCCATGGTGGAAATGGGAGACTGCTATGCGGTGGATCGTGCCATCACTCATCTCAACAACAACTTTCTCTTTGGACAGAAACTGAATGTGTGGTGAGTTCAAACTGTCTTGTTCCAGAAACATTCCTGTTGGAAGGAGCAGAAAGCTATGCTGTAAAGTAGCATTCCTTTAGCATGTCAGCATCTGAAGCCCTGTGCAATTGAGACAGATGCAGGATATTCTATAAATGTACAGAAATGTACAGAAGGTAGAATATACAAGAATATAAAAATACATTAGACTTGTTTGTAGGTCATTAGAAATGTCAGTACTCCTGTCACTCCTGGTTTCTGTCCTAATTTGCACATTAAAATAATCTTATAATATGTAATTGTCTCTCCTGCAGTGTGTCCAAGCAGCAAGCCATCGTACCCGGTCAGTGCTATGAGCTGGATGATGGCACAAGCAGTTTCAAGGACTTCCACGGCTCCAGGAACAACCGGTTCACCTCACCAGAACAGGCAGCCAAAAACCGCATCCAGCAGCCGAGCAATGTGTTGCACTTCTTCAACGCTCAGCCCGACGTCACACCAGAGATTTTCTCTCAGGTCTGTAGAAAGAAGAAATATGGATGTGTGTTTGGAGGAATGTAGGTTTAAATATTGAGTGCCAACATTTCACTTCAAACTGACCCAAAAGGCAACAGAAGGAAAACATTTCTTACGTCACTTATTGTGTTTTATTTCATTGGAATAGATTTAAAGTCAGTGTTTAAATGTTCAAAAGTAACTGCTGTCAATCACAATAGAAGAGTCTAAAGTGCTGTTGTTCTTACGATCCCTGATAATAAATGTTATGCTCTTTTTACAGATTTGTGATGAGATTGGTGTCAAGTGCCCCGTCAATGTTAAAATGTTCACAGGAAAAAGTAAGCTGCTTTGATTCTACTTATTTAGATAGATTTTTGTTTAGAAGCCACTGAACATACAGAAAAATTGAAGTCGGCTGCTGTTACATCTGGAATCCTTTTCAAAGAAACCAAAAACTAAAGCACTGTCCCAGCGCTCCCCAAGTCAAGAACTATAACATTAGTGTTTCACACATGTGCAGTATATATGAAAACCAGCAGTTACGCTTAATACAGACAGACATTTAAAACCAGGTCAAAAATGAATCTTGAAATACTGGATCTGTAATGTGTGTGCTAAGTTTGACCCCTCTAACAACCAGGTGGTGCAGCTCCCAGTGACCGCAGTGTTTCAGGTCTGCTAGAGTGGGAGTCTGTCAATGATGCCATGGAGGCCCTGGCCATGATGAACCACTACCAGATGAAAAACGCAGGTATGTGCGAGACACTCTCTCAATTCAGACCAAAATACCCTGAATTTATTTATCTGTAGACTCTCATAATGAAGTTGCCAGCAGTGCTGCTGCTACTTCTTTGGGTTATTTTCCATATAATCATTTATGCTGGAATGTGAACGTAATAATTGACTGATTCATCTCATGGGTTGTGTTTGTTGCCTAATTCTCAGCCTTCTCTCCCTCTCTCTCTCTCCCTCCCTCCCTCCAGCCGGTCCGTACCCTTACACCCTCAAACTGTGCTTCTCCACCGTTCAGCACGCCAACTGAACATTTTGATATATCAAGCGGATTTAACAAATGCTGTCTTTCAAAATTTTTATTATAGCTCACTTTTTCTTTTTGTTATTTTAATTGCTGCCGATTCAGTTCTGAATCTCTGTGTTTGATATGCAGATAGAGAATTGTTGTGCTCTAAGAAAATAAAAAAAAAAAATACAATAAAAGTTGAGTTTATTGTGCCGTCCTTCTAAATCTTCTGTCCTGTGTTACTGTTTCATGTCTGTTGTGTCAACATCTTTGACTTAAACCTGGTAAAGTTAACTGTTTTCAGATTGTCCATGTGTGTCTCTCAAGGTTTAAGGTTTTAATTAGCCTCAATTAACAGTTAAATTTCTGCAGCCTGTGCATCGCTGCTGATCCCCACTCGGGGACTGCAGATGAAAATGAGCTTTTTGCTGTATCTTTAGGCCAGTATCACACAACATACACCAGAGCTCAGAGACTAAAATTCAAATTCATAGTAGATTATCTGGATCTGCCCCAGATCTTGTACTCGAATTTAAGTACAAGATTTCACACCTCTCCTTACTGACTTTTGTGCCTGAGGCACAAGTGAAGGCAGTTTCCTATCTGGGACAGTTCAGCCTTAAATGTTTCTGTTCTCTCTTTAGGTGCATGCAAAGGTTCAACAGTCAATGTAAACAAAATGGGTAAAAGGAGGCAACTTCAAAGATGCCCTGAGTTTAACTAGTTGATCTGTCAGAGAAGGATGCTGCTTTATCCCTCTGCTCAAACCCAAGCTTGATCCTCAGGCACAGTGCAGTCTGAGTACAGTCCTAGACACAGAGATCTTACACTTTGTGATAAGATGATAATGAACAGAAAATAATCTGAATGACAACATTTTGCTCTCAGACTAGGTCAATTATTCCGTTTTTTGCTTTTCACACAAAAAAGGGGGAAAGCGCGAACGCAGGCCCCCACCGCCAGAAATGATGCATTTGAGAAAAGTCATCCTGCTCTGAAAAGTACATTCTTACGAATCTGCACAGCAAAAGCACAGCTCACCATAAAAATACGTACAATTACTGTGAAACATACACAACACTCACGTCTGAACATCATCCTATCATCATAATATTATCGGTGAGTT
>JBBMJY010000026.1:1582670-1598235 GCA_037833715.1 Toxotes lorentzi
CCCCCCCCCCCCCCCCCCCCCCCCCCCCCCCCTCCTCATAAATAAAAAGCAGAGCAGCAATGAGATGAAACTGTGTCGGAGGAAGGCAGATGCTGGGACACATGTGACTGACAGCAGGAGGCCAGCTACCTGAAATGAACCCCAGGACTTTAAAAAGGCTCTGTTAGTGTGTTTGCAGTCGGCTCCAGAAGTGAGATGAAGGATGTGGAAAAGAACATTACCAGCAAACAAACTGCAGGACAATTCATATTGCCCCACTGGCTCTAGCACCAACAGGACAGATCTGATGAAGAGGGCAGTTACAGAGCAGGTATGCTATGAAGTCCAGGCAGGAATCGGTCACTATAAACGCAGCCAAAAAGAGCACAAGCAACATCGGAGCACTGCACATTGCCTCATAAAAACACCCTGAGCTCCTGCAGTCCACTGCAGCGAGAGAAGCGTCAGTCACACCAGGATTTATTACAACAAAAACCAAAAACCAGGTGAAATAAATGTATGTGGTGCTTTTATACACAGTTCAACATTGGCATAATAGATAACTGGTAGAGAGAGGAGGGTCATCAGTTCCTCTGAGTCTGCCACCCTGAAAAGCCTTTTATTCCCCCACCATTCAACACCTCCACAGCACACTCTTTCAATCTGTGTGTAGATCTGATGTTGATCTACACACTCCAGCATTTCTTTCAGTCAAAGACACCAATCATATGAAATGGTTACACAGGGAGCTGCTGCAGAATCTGAGCAGCAATGAGCTTTGACAGAAATAATCCACCAAATTTTTTTTATTTTTTTAAAAAATGCTGAAGTAGTATCAATGAGACACCCCAAAACAACAAAGCCACTGCAACCCACCATCCTAAATCTATGCAACAAAAATGGTAATGCAGTCAAAGCCCCACTTACCTGAGATGTGATTTTTAAAATGATTACTCTCACATCAACATATGACAAAGCACCATCTATCTTCAAACAAGGGAAACATAGGTTAACCACCATAGGACAACATACCTAAGACCTGCTCAGTCCATACGGGAGTATTCAAAGGAAATCAACTACAAGGCAAATGCACAGCAGCAAGAAATGAGCTCAACCGCTGCACAATTGTTTGTAATTTCATGAACACAACAAACTCAGCAGCACAACATCACCTGTGAGCCGGCAGAGACACACAGGCTTGAAATTCACTGACACTTCATCACACATAAAACCTGAAGTTCAGCAGCCAGGCTCAACCAAGAGACAGCTCACTGGCATATAAGCAATCACAAGACAAAACTACACAACACAACCTGCACAGAGTCTAAACAGGGAACGTCTCCAGCAGCAGATACTTAGCTTCGACGCAGACTTCATGGCGAGTCGAGATGCGGTGAGCAGGGGACCTGACAGCGTGGCTGCTGACCGACGGGGAAATTCAGCCTCTGTCCCGGCATCTGATCCGGCTTCAGTTCGACGACCAGCGGACCATGGAGTCTCGGGACACGGACTACTCCGGGATCTGGTCTTCCCAAACCAGGTGTTTTGTCCCAGGTGAGCGACAGCAGCAGAGCTTGCATCAATGTAACGAAAAAAGTAACGGAGGTAAGGTCAGGTTTAAAAGGTCTGTGCATGATTGGACGTTACCCGCCACACGGCTTTGAATGAGCCAATCATTGTAAAACATGTTGAAAACACCTGCTGCCAATCAGCCCAAACAAGTGTAACAGCAGGTGCACAGTCAAAGTCTTGAAGTTGAGCCTGTACCTGCCTGGCGCTTGAGTAAAAGACATTTTTGATGTTGTCCTTGTCTTGGTCTTTTAATGAAAATTGGCTCAACATTTTCCTGCCTGTTCAATGCGTATTTTAAAAAGGTGATTTGATTGATGACTTCCTGTCTATTCTTAAACAGGACTCACTTTCCTCTGACCTGCTCTTTGGACATGTTCTTAAATGGTCTCTTTTACTTGAATGTAAGATAATACTAATCTTTTTAAGAAGCAAGTTTACTGAGACATGAGCAAACACTTCTACTTAGAGGCTCCAAATATGAAATGGATTTACTTTGCCGGACACTTTAATGGCTTCAGAGTTTAGTTACATCACTACATAGCAGGGGAACCTTTTCCAAGGTCAAAGTACACAGGAGCACGCTTAAGTAAAAGAGGTCGCCAGTTATACAAATATAACCACATATTTTCTCAGGATGTTCTCTGTCTTTATGGCCCTTCGGGCTCTCTGTCCACATTGATTTTTATAATTGCTGATTACGAGTTCCTGCTGATTTTGATGTATTTTATCAGCATTGTGAGGTTGCCAGTATATTACTGCAGCTGCTGAGTCAAAATATTTGACCACAAACACGCTCTTATTTACAGCAGTGTTGGAAGGAAGTATCCTGCAGTGGCACCATTAAAACTGTGGTGGAAAATAAAATAAAATAAAATACTTTTGCTGATAAACATGTTCAATGGTCCAAGGATTATAATGATGCTTTGGAATGATTCAAAAATAAATGAACTTGAGCGCTCACTACTACAACTCAACAACTGCAACAAAACTTCAGTACAGGAACATCACCACCCTGATGAAGGAAGGGTAGGGACAGTGAATAAAGCCTGGTATATTTAAGCAGAGAAGCACACTGAATTGTTTCTTATTTGAACATTTTCTTTCAAATATGACTTCTGTGAGCATCAGGATAAACTCCTGCTTTTGTTAATTAGTAATTTGCTCCCTAAATCAGCACTTTGAATTCTTCTTCTCTCTGAGATATGGAGAACACACACACACATGTTTTATTTATTTGTTTTATTTATTTATAAAGAGTCCAGTGTGCCTCCATAGGGGGGAGTCATGTGACATGTTTTATTTTGATAAATTCGTATTGAAGCACACACTGTTGTGCACCTTTGTGTGTGTGTGTGTGTGTGTGTGTGTGTGTGCAGTTGGTATGTTTTTGTATTCTAAGGATTGCACTGTTTCCATCTTGTCAGCATGGCTCTGTGGTCATGTGAACAAAAGATTTAGTTAGAGGAAAATGGCAGGTATGGATTTTACTGGATGAATTATAGATTAATCCCAGCATGCAAATGCCCTGGGTTACTGCTGTGTGTGTGTGTGTGTGTGCGTGTGTGTGTGTGTGTGTGTGTGTGTGTGTGTGTGTGTGTGTGTGTCCATGTGTTCCTGTTCTGAAATCCTTGGCAGATTGATGTCTGGGTGACCTGCAGGCCATTTCCTTGTTGTTAGTCATGGGCTCAGCACTTCACTTTCACTCAGGTCTGTCACACTAACACACACTCACACTCTCTGCAACATCCACCCACAGTAAGCATTACAAACCTATACGCTGAAATGCTCCAGCTCATCTATAATTCATATCAATATCATATCATTTACACAATCCAGGCCAACCCCCACGAACCCTCAAACACCCAAGGGCTCTAACTCTGCTCACTTCAATTTCATGAGTAGTTTGAATGATTAGAAAATCTATACCTGTGTTTTTGTGAAATCTATCATCAGCATTCAGTGCCTGCCCATCTGTTCTGCTCTGGCAGGTATTATTAGGGTGTGTCCAGGGAGCAGTACAGTGTGTGTGACTGCAGGAGGCTCCCTCGCCTTTGGGTGGTGCTCCTCTTCCTGCTGCCTCAGAACCAGAGCGCCATCTGCAGGTCACAGAAATACCACCTCTCCGACAGCCCTGTGATGGAGCTGTGGATGGTGAAGAAGCCAGGGTGAGGTTAGCCGATGATGGGTTTATATTTTGGTTTGAAAGTTAAAAAATAGTTTTTAGTTTGTCAGTTTATGTTTGGTCCTGGTTTTATAGGACACTGGTTCCAAACCTGGAGGTCAGAACACCTCCAACCGGTCACAAGATGGTTTTCAGGATTAAAAAAATATATATATATATTTTCTACTATTATTGTCATTTTTGTGAAATACGAGTTTCCCTCTAAAATGTTAAATAAATCATCTGGAAAGGAAACTGTGCTCACAACCCACAGACAAGGGCTCACATGTAGGCATTGCTTCACTCCATTTTAAAGGGTCACAAGACAAAAAAGGTTAGGAAATACTCTACACCTCATAACCACTGTGTGTCTGCTTTGAATCCACATTTGGACCTTTAATGTGTGTCACCACCTGTCCCATAAAATCAGACTACCAAATGGGAAAAAAGACCACAGAACTGTGTCTCTGACCTACAGGGTCCTTTTCTGTAGAGGACAGTAATGTCAAACCATTCCAGGATAATAATGTCTGTCATTCTTTCAGTCTGACAGACTGATGTAGATAAATTAAGCTGAAGTTAACAATGAGGGACTTACTGAGTCACTGAGTTTTTTCAGGACTTAGGGATAAATCCCTGTTCAGTCTAGGAAATACAAACAAAATTCGACAGGGCTTTCACCACAACAGGAGCAGTTATTTTATGCAGAGGAATGGCCTTAAGTAAATGAGTTGATGCACACATGACAGTTAGAGGGAACTTCAGCTAATCCATCCTCAAAAGGCTCAGCAGCATCCTGGATGAGATGTAATGGATATGGTGGAATTATTTGATCATGCTTCCCAGTCACTGGGGTGACAGAACGGGTCTTGCGGTACTGCTTCACATCCTGTTTTACCCAAAGTCAGAACTTGATCCAGTTTCATCAAAAAGTTGTGAACTAACACCACGTCTCATGGAGGTAGAAATATTTCACTACTTAAAAAGTTATGGACGAAAGTAATTAATAAAAAAAATGAAAAATGAAAGTAATTATTAGTTGTCGTAAGGTTTTCTGTTTGTTTTTATTTCTTGTGCACAGAAAAGAAAATATATCCTTCTTTTTCAGCCTGAGGAGGAAAACGGAGCTAAAGCAGAGAAATGAGAGCAGCACATTCCCACTTACAAAGACCAGACAGGCCTGATTTACAAAGACACTCTGGCATCAAGTACAAACATTTATTTGCTTACATCAAGTGATAAATGAAATCATTAAGAGGAAAACAAAAACATCAGTAAATGAGTGATCTGTCTGAAGGAAACTGGACTCATCAGTGTTTCATCTCTCATCTGTTTAGTCCCACTAAAACATGCCACACTCGCAAAAAATTAATGCCATCACAATCTTGTGATGGCATTAATCTGGAGGGAGGGGTCCAGGGAGCTTTGTCATCATTAAACAGAATCAGAGGGTGCGATTGAGGCTTTGTGGCATCAGAGGCCTATTAGGTCACAGTGTCGTGTCGTGCCTTCAGGCTCAGTCTGGACACCACAGAGGAAGAAAATCACTCTGGAAACGTGACTTGTTAGGAAGCCATGGTGCCTTGTTAACGTCCTGTCCAATCACATTTAGCTTCAGTGATACCCTTGGACAGGAGTTAATGCACCCTGGGATATAATGTTTGCTTGGCTGTTATGAGACCTGCTGTCCTTTATTGTTTCCTGTTTATCTGGTGATTTGTTTATTGAGAAACAATGATTAGGGCAGCTGTTGCTGTGACAACCAGCATCCTTCCTGTGAGACCAAACAAACAATGGGGCAACTCTGTTCACATCCACTGATTATTACAGGCGCTCAAACCAACAGAGGCAAACAACATCCACAGTATGGGAACTGGAAATTACCTGGACGTTCATCGGGCTCACCTTTCAAGTCACAATCAATTAGCACAATAAAGTGTCTTGGAAAGTGAAGAAGATTGTAACTGTCTGAAATATAAATGATCATAAAGTGTATCCAAATATGTTATAGCACTGTATTGGCAATATGTGTATAAAATGTGGCAAAGCAAAGTATGTACAAAACAGAGAAGAAAGTAGGGATGAATGGAAAGAAAAAAGGATTAAGAGAAGGAGGAAAGGAACAAAGAAAAGGAGGCTGGAATATGGGAATAGTGAGGATGTTAGAAAAGGGAGAAAGAGATTAGGGAAAGGAGAAAGAGAAAAGGAAGCAGAGTCACATGCTGCGGAACATGTGATTAAATGTGGATTTAAATCTTGACTTGGAGCGACCTTATATTAAATCATAGATACAGTATGTTGACATAAAAATACATGTTACAGACATTTTTATGTCTGTTATGTGGAAGATTTTCAGCCTGAGGATAAATAATGTATCCTGAAGAGCTGGGAGAGTGAGGACGATGGGTGCACTGAAAGGTGGCAATGGCCTTTGCCATCGGGTGATTTGTCTTGTTTCTCTCTGTGGTTTTCACCCTGAAAAAAAAAGAGAAAGACACAGAGGAAGAAAAAAAACGAGCGAGAAAATAAATGTATTAAAACCCGCGAGGGAAAATAAATCCAATACAGTCCCATTCACTGGAGCTAACAGATCCTCTTCAGTCAGCTGACTCTGGGGAGGCTGCTCCTCCGCCACCACCGGAGGTCACTGCTATGTCCCCCAGACACGTTAGTGCCACACCTCCGTCTTTACACTCTGCGCAGCTTTTTCCTCAATCTCTAAATCATCAGCAGCTCCTCACCCCTCCTGTCCTTCCTGTGGGCCACCCTCAGATTCCTGCTCCCCAAGAATTTATCTCTGCTCCTCACCTTCCTGCTCTGCTCGTCCTCTCACTGACTCTCGCTGTTTATATTTTCTACAGCGAGCCTTATCTCCCCTCTTCCCCATCAATTCAATTCAATTCAGTTTTATTTATATAGCTCCTTCTCCTTGCTGAAATAGGGAAGAGGTGATGATGGGAAATTACTTCCATCAGCCTGAGCCATCAGCCTGAGTTTTTCCTCACCTTGTCACACAATCAAGATGCCTGTGTGTGTGTGCTTGTGTAGCCTCACTAATAGCACAACAGCATCTCACTGAAGGAGTAAGTGTCATAACCTGGCTCTTAGGCCATGACAAATTTGGAAAAGGACAGAAGGAAATAATAGAAATGCAACTTTAGTTTTTTGTTAATGGAAAATTTATTAGCATAAACCTTATAGATGTCTAGAATTTAAAGCAATAGTTGGAAATTTTGGTCAGTTTCTGACCTCTGCATAAAGTATATGTTTATTCACATTAGTATTTTGTTCAGCAGTAAAATATGAGAGTACTGGCCTGTTTAATACTTGTATTTACAGATATTACTAACGTAAACAAGCCTATAACAGGACCAGATGGATCATAGATCGTGGCTTTCATGTGAGCCAACTATTCTGGTATTTGATTTAATCTAATTTACTTTCACCTCAGCCCCTTTTCAATGCACGCAACCCCAGTGTTTTGCTGGTGTGTGTAAACTGTTGGAGTTCTAATTATGTGGCAAAGTGAGTAAAATTACGGGTCACCTTAACTGAATCTGAAACATAAAAGCTTTGTGCGATACCAACTGTATATGTAATGCGAGGATAGGTTTGGTTTCAGCATAAGGCAATCAGTCCAATTTACAGACATACGCACGCATGCAGGGACATGTGCACACACTCGTACGCACACAAACAAGCAATATGAATATGATACATTCAGTTTACTTTGTAAAGAGCTTTGGGTCTCTGCTACTGTTTGGTCTTGTTAGTGAAGAAATTTGAACCATAAATTAGCCCTGAGGCTTTTGACTGATAATTAGCTACTGTAAATGGTTATTTTTATTGTTGTTACTTCAGATGTGCTTTTCTGTTTCATATGTTGAAGGGTGTAGTGAAGTGAAATACATTATACTGTATGTACAGTATATACAGTATATACATTATACTGTATATACTGTAGTGCAGCGGCAACGTGAACCAGTTTTCTAGGTTCTTCATGAACAGACTTATACAGCTGTAATACTGCTGTTTAAAGCTGAAATAATATTCTAAATATTTCACATGTATTTCTTTTTTATCTCACACCGTATACAGTATTTTTACTGACTTAGAAATTTAAAAGAAATAATAAATTAGCTAATTTTGCGAGCTTCCTCCAGCTCCATCCTTTGCATTGACTCTCTGGAATCTGCATCGGTTTGGAGGTTGGTCACTAACGCTGTCAGATCTCTCTGCAGGTTGGTTATCCTCTGAGGAGTGATCTGCTAACACAGAAGAAGACAGTTTCAATTCAAGCTGTGGCACTGATGATTGGTATATTCTGACACACTCCTCAACATTATCTATCACTCACTTTTAGAGGTCATGAAAAATATATGGTGAAAAAATATGGCCCTTTATATGAATACAAATAAAGAAAAAAGTAATGTTAATGACATGCTGTCAATTTTGAATATAGGTGCTCATATTTAAATATATGGGTTCATAATCCTGATATGTCATCAAATGTTAATTTTGGTTAAAAATAATTTTATCAGGTACATCAGAACGAGCGTAATTTATAAAACGCGTTTTACTAAATTTGCCGTAGCTACGGGAAACAAAAGGGACAATTTCACATAGGTGCCATAGGTTTGCTGTTGGAGAGGAACGTCTGGCTTACCATCTTTCCTTGAACATGGCAGCCCATTTGAAAAAGCGAGTTTATGAGGAATTTACCAAAGTTGTACAGGTGAGCACATGAAGCTTCCTTATCGCTGCTCGCTCTTGACGCATAACTCGAGAGGAACGATGCGCTAGCAAGATTAGTAAAGCTAATGCTAAGTGGCTAACTAACGTAACCCAACAACAGCCAGCCGCTCACAGTCACAACACAACTCAGATCACCTTTGTGATCTTTGTACAAAATAAAAGCTATTGTTTGACGGTTTTAAATTAAACTTGGGCTGTTGGCTGTGGTTCATGAGACTAAATTAGCCTGAACTCCTGATAGCTAGCAGCCTCAGGTAGAATACATTAGCTAAAATGAACGCCTTAAGATACATACAGGGTGAGTAATAAACGAAATTCGGCTGCTCAGTGGTTTGTTGTTATTTATTGACGGGTGCTCTTCACACTTTCACACACGCCTGTAAAAGTGAATGGCCGGGTGTTGTTTTCTGAGTCTCAGTAATTTATAAATCAGATTTGTTGGTCTTTTCTAAATATCCATCCTTAACTGATCTGGATCTGCTCAGTGTTGACAGAAGTAGTTGGAACATCTGATTTGACCTTGCCAGGTTAGTAAAGTCACTCGAAACTAAAGACTGTATACTGTGATATATTCCCACGTTTTGGGTTCATTAAATTACACTGAATTAGTTTAAGCAGAAGGTGTAAGTTTTATGCTAAAGTAAGATTAGTGCTGTTATTGAGGAGTGACTTTATGAAGCTGGTTGTATGATTATGAGATGGTCTGTTATTATTTCACCATGATTTCTCGGTACAGTCATCGCCCATCCAACACACATACAACAGATCTAACCATCATGATGTGATTGAAGTGTATTAAAGAAACGTGTCCCTGCAGAAATACTGTACCAAACTCTGTGTGTAATTGTGGCACCTCTCGGTCCTCATTTACTGTGGATAATGCTATTATTGTAAAATGTTCACATGTGACTGTGTAATGTTAAATAAATACGTTATAAATACGAGTTGAGGGTTTTGTCTGAACAAAAGATGTTACACGCCATGAGGGGAGATAAGGATGCTACCTGCCTTCTGTAGAAATAATATTTCAGTTCAAGCTTTCTCATGCTGGCAGATTCCTCATGAAGAAGCTCCGGCCAAGAAGTTACGTCTGTCCAAACCCAGTAAATCTGCAGCTCTGCACATTGACCTCTGTAAGGCCACCAACTCCACTGATGCCCTGCAGTACCTGCTGCAGTTCGCACGCAAGCCTGTGGAGGCGGAGAGTGTGGAGGGTGTGGTCCGGATCCTGTTGGAGCACTACTACAAGGTAAAGAACTACTGAGAGCTTTAGAAATATAAAGATAATCTCTGCAAAGTTTTAACTAAAGAGCTCTGCTGTGCTCACAAATATCTGTAGTTCCTTTTATATCCTGTATTACGCATGAAAGAGATAAAACAATGTTCTGTAACTGTAAGCCCTACTTAGCCCAACTAAAGTTATGTTCATTGTGTTCAGTCTAAGCTGAAATGAACAGACAAAACACATCTGATGTTGATGATGTCGCCCTCTTCCAGGAGACAGATAATTCAGTGAGGCTGAAGATTGCCTCTCTGCTGGGTCTGCTGTCCAAAACTCAGGGCTTCAGCCCTGACTGCATCGTTGACGACGCCATTAATGCACTCAACAATGAGAGTAAGACACATCTGAATTGTCTGAACCCTGAAATTGTCCCTGAATCTCATTCTGTTTTTTTGGTTATGTTTTTGGCTTTTACAGTCAATAAACCATAATTATACATACGTAATTACATTTTTTTCACTGAGTTCACTGAGCACTGACTACATTGTGTTTGTAAAGACATAATAATTCATACAGTGTATCAGTGTTGCTAAGCAGCATTACTGTTCTTATGCACTGAGCCGTGTAATGAGACATGTTTGAGGAAAAATGTATTGAATGTGGCAGGGAAGAGCTGAAATTAAGAAAGAGGTAAGCTGCCCCTCTTTTAGTTTTCTAATTAAAGATTTAAAATTGATGATTGAAAATAGCAGGAACATCTGAAGAATCTTCTCTGGAAAAGCACTAAAAAAACATTTACACATTAACATAAAATAAAATTGTATTCAAACCATGGCAAAAAACTCAAACTTTAATAATTAGCAAAGTTTGTGTGTTTGCTCTGTTCTTTTTCTCTCTGTGTCTGCAGAGTCCCATCAGGTCCTTGCCCAACTTCTGGACACTCTGCTGGTCATTGGTACACAACTACCTGAGAATCCTACAGTCAGACAGAGGCTCATGGAGGTGGCCTGCAAGGTGACACACACGCACACACGCACAGTACTCATCATGAAATGTTCACACTTTACGAATTCAACAAGACTCTCTTCAGAAAGCAGCAGCAACAACATCTGTGTTTTTCCTCTTTCTTCCCCTCAGCACCTATCTGATACATATTTTGGGGTGAGGAACAAGTGTCTGCAGCTCCTGGGATGTCTCGGCATGGTGGACAGTCCTTTGAACAAAGACAGTGAGAGACTGGGCACATCAATAGGTGAACTGTGACTCTGATTTATGAGTTGTGATTGAGTTGTTCTGTGATGTGTTATCATGGTTTTGTTGTAACGTTCATTTTGCGTGTTTCTTGGTGCTCCAGGGGGAGTGAGGGATGTGCAGAGCATCATCAGTGACTACTTTGGAGACCAGGACCCCAGAGTCCGTACTGCAGCCATCAAAGCTATGGTAGGACACTGCCAGCACCTGCCCTGAATAAAGTGATTATGAAATACCATTTACCATATACCATATACAAGGAGCTCCACTGCAAGTGCAGAGGGGCTCACTGAATCAATGTGCTGCTTTTACCCTTTTGAAATAGTGACAAAATAGAAAATCAGTGTGTGGCGGTAAATGCTGATATTGTACCAGGCTGCTGCAAACAAATCAGTGTGTTGGAAACACTGGATGTTTTTTTTTTTTTTTTTTTTTTTTTTAAACTCCGCTCATTTGTTGTGCTGTCTGATTGTTTTCCAGCTGCAGCTGCATGAGAGAGGAATGAAGATTCATCAGATAATTTATGACCAGGTAACATTACTTATCCCTGTTACAGGAAAAGACAATTTCTTTGTGGGAGAATAATAATAAGAAATGTTAATAACGTATTGACTATGAGAAAGGCGTTTTATAGATTCAGATTACTGTTAATTATCCTCTGTGGCTGTAAAAGTGTAAACGTGTATTTACTGTATTTGTGTGTGTGTTTTTATCTTTGAATGTAAAAAAAAAAAGAGAATTGTTGTAATGAATGTAATAGGCAGATTCAAATGAAGTATTTCTAATGTGTAGGCCTGCCGGTTGCTGTCAGATGATTATGAGCAGGTCCGCTCTGCAGCGGTGCAGATGGTTTGGGTGCTCAGCCAGCTGTACCCAGAAAGGTGGGAAAACCCTGATATTCCGAGTGACTCACTCACTTACTTCCTGTCAGTGTGGGTGTAGATGAAGCTCCACTCACTGGATCAGCAACATTACAAGTTTTAAAGTAGTAAGGACTGAAAAGTTCTCTTCCTCAAGGCCTCGAAGGAGGTGTAATAAATACATGTGACACCAGGGACAACAGGGAAGCTGTGTCCAGACCACTGTTGTCTCTAACAACTGTCTGTGCTCAAGCTGCTCTGCTCTGCTTCAGTCAGGCACTGGCTTTAAAAGTGGAAGCCCAGAAAAAAACTTGGATTTGTGTGAGGTTCTTTTATAACATTAAATTCTGCTTCCCCTGATCCTACAGCACTTTGTCTTAAGATTTGCTATGCTGATTGCTGATGTTTTGATTTAGGTTAGCTAATTACGTGAATGTTACCAAAAATAAGTGACGCTTTACATTTTAAATTTCCAAGTAGCCATGTACTGTGACATTTTGCTTTGACTTTGCCTGACTTCTGGTTCACTGTTCTCACTGTCCAATCAGCATCGTGCCCATCCCATCATCCAATGAAGAGATCCGACTGGTTGATGACGCATTTGGGAAGATCAGTCACATGGTCAGCGATGGCTCGTGGATGGTCCGGGTGCAGGCCGCCAAAACACTGGTGAGGGAACCGGATCAGACCAACACACACATTGTATTCATACAGTTAATCTCATGAGCGCTGTGGCTCATTCTGCAGCAGCTCTGTCAAGACTGAGCAAAGCCATAACAAACATATACATAACAGGCACCTATATCTGAATGAGAAAAGGCCTTTACATTAATGGGTAGATTCTATATCTGAGAAAGACTTTCATTTAGACACAAACACAACATTGGAAGTAAAACTTGAATTTTTTTTTTGTGTGTGTCAGGGTTCAATGCTGCAGGTCAGTCCTCACTTTCTGGAGCAAACTCTGGATAAGAAGCTGATGTCTGATCTCCGGGTGAGTACCTGTTTATTCACAAGATTTCTGCTTTTCTTACAGAAAACCTGGGAGCAAAATAAGACATTCTCATAATGTTAATCAGCATACCTCCACTCACTGCCTCTTTCTCCTCCTCTTTTCTGTGTCCAGAGGAAGCGTACAGCCCATGAACGGGCAAAGGAGCTCTTTGCTTCTGGAGAGTTCTCCTCTGGCAGGAAGTGGGCCGACGACGCCCCCAAGGAGAAACTGGACACCAACACCGTCAACCTCATCGCCTCAGGGGCCTGCGGTGCCTTTGTTCATGGCCTGGAGGACGAGATGTTTGGTACGTGAATCGTGGTGCAGCATACCTTTGTTTTTCAGCAAAGACTTATGGACTAAGACTTAGATCCATACGTAAAGAGAGCCCAAAGGCTGCCAGTGATGTTCAGCCCGCACACAAGAAAGTCAGAGAATCTCCATCCTGTACTGAGGATTTGCTCTACTTTATTGCTCTTCATATTTAATGCTCTCTGACTTCTTTTCCCACTGATGTTCACTCTGTCTCTAACATTATTTCAGAGGTCCGTATCGCGGCGGTGGAGGCATTGTGCCAGCTGGCTCGGTCGTCCCCCAGCTTTGCAGAAAAATGTCTGGACTTTCTGGTCGACATGTTCAACGATGAGATTGAGGAAGTGCGGCTGCAATCCATCCATGTGCTGAGAGAGATCTCCACCCATATAACACTCAGGGAGGACCAGCTGGACACTGTGCTAGCTGTGTTGGAGGTATGTACAAATACACCCACACACTTCAAACGATCTGTAGTATTTTCTGGTCTGATTTTTGAACACAATGATTAAGTCACTGTCGGTCTCAAGGACTCGTCTCGTGACATCAGAGAAGCTCTCCACGAATTACTGTGTTACACCAACGTCTCCACTAAAGAGTGTATCCAGCTGGCTCTGCTGGAGCTTCTGAAGAACCTCAACAAGTATCCCACTGACCGCAACTCTGTCTGGAAGTAAGACTTTGTGTGTGTGCGTGCGTGCAAGTGTGTGAGATAAGCAATTTGATTTTTAGACCTTTGTGGCTGTCCCATATTCAGGAAGAAAGTCATGGTGGCTGGTTGCCAAATTGACAAAAATAGTTTTCATTTGGAAAGAAGCTGCCTCTTGATGACCTGATGACTGATTGTCTTTTTCATTTTACTTCAGGTGTCTGAAGTTTGTGGGTTCCCGCCACCCAACCCTGGTGTTGCCGCTGGTTTCTGAGCTGCTCAGCACCCACCCATATTTCGACACACCAGAGCCTGACATGGACGATCCAGCCTGTATCCAGCACACACCTGAAAATGAAAACGCACAGAAATTAATATCAGACAAGCCACATTTGCTTTTACGGCTTTTTGCACTTTTGCTGTTCCCACATAGAGGATGAGATAAACTGAAAATGCTGAATTTCTGCGCAGTACAATCGATGAAGTTTTTTTGTAGAAAACAGGCGGCTCAGCTGCTCTGCAGTTTATAAATTAGGGTGTGGATATTAAAGCTGTGTGTACAGTTTCCAGCTGTTTAAAGTGACAGTGCAGTTTCACCACAGTCAGTGTGTTGAAGGGTTGTTTGGTACAGTGTCTCAGAGACAGACCTGTGAATTGTGTTTGTTTCTTGACTCTGGTTGTTGATCTCAGACATTGCGGTGCTGGTGTTGGTGTTCAATGCTGCCAAGTCGTGCTCCACCATGCCAGCGCTGTTCTCCGATCACACCTTCAGACACTACGCCTACCTGAGGGACAGTCTGTCACACCTTGTACCGCCACTAAGAGTGAGAACCATGTTTTTTTTTGCATTCTGTATTATATTATGTATCAGCAGAATGCAGATGCAGAAGGTTCCAGTGGGACTAAGTTCTGGCCTTTGCAACTAACATTTATTTTCATCATGAATTAATCTGCCAATCATTTTTTTGTTTAATTGAATAATGTATTTATTCTAGAAAGTCAGAAAAAAAGTGAAGAATCCCAAATAGTCCACATACTTTATTTTATCAGACTGATACTAAGACAAATACTTTCCCACAGAGTGTACACGGCAGCCGATGGTACACTTACTGTCTCTCCTGGAACTGTTCTCCTGTCTTTTAGTTGCCGGGAAGGAAGCAGGTGTACGGTCTGGACTCGGTGGACTCAGGTTGTGGTTCAGGTTCTGTGGAATCAGCTCAGCTCTTCCTTCAACAGAGTCTGAACAGGGTCAGCACCATCCAGAACCTGGAAGCACCTGGAGCTCAGGACCTGCTGGACTTGACGATACGGTACACACACACACACACACACAGTCACTTTTTCCTAACACGTTTATGTGGGAGCTCCTGAAATGTCACAGACTCAAGTTTCTGTTTTTCCAAATTCTTATAAAACTAATTGTTACAAAAGTTTACAAACACCACCTAGAAACAGGTTGACTTTCTCAGATTATTAATACATGATCAATATTTTGACTGTAATGAATGTTATTGTTGCTTTTTGAATGCAGATGAATGAGTGTTAAAAAATAAATAGTGCCAGAGGTTGTTTTTTTGATCTAAAACTCTCTCCTGTCCATCAGAGACCTGCAGCGGCTTGGCAAGCTGCAGACAGAGCTTGCTGGAGCTGCTGATTTCTGTGCTACGTACCTGCGCTGCCAGCTGCTGCTCATGAAGGTCGGAGTGTGTGTGTATTTTGTATTATGCCTTGAAGCCTTGTGCTACTTGTTTTGACTGATTACTATTACTGGTTACTTTCAAGACAAACATGCTCAAAAAAGCAATTTCTG
>JBBMJY010000026.1:1598335-1638557 GCA_037833715.1 Toxotes lorentzi
AAAACATTAGTCTTATCCATAATAAGGGAACGGAATTGTGGTCTCAGAGTGAGGATCCTCATGTTTTGCCTTGTTTCATGCTCAAAAAAGCAATTTCTGAAAACATTAGTCTTATCCATAATAAGGGAACGGAATTGTGGTCTCAGAGTGAGGATCCTCATGTTTTGCCTTGTTTCCTCAGGCTCTGCAGGAGAAGCTGTGGAACATGGCCGTACCTCTTTGCCTCAAACAAAATGTCACAGCCACAGCAGCAGCTCAAAAGGTCAGCACACCCATATGTTGGTATTACCACACCTGTGAGATCATTCAGGCTAACCCTAACCCTCTTTTTAAACGTGTGACTGTGCTCGTAGATCTTAGAGGAAACCTACAAGCTGGAGTTTCTGTACAGTGGTTTGGAAATCAGGCAGGTGGCCACTATACATCATGTTCGCCTCCAGGCCAAAGCCCTGCAGCTCATCCTGACTGCTCGCACCAGGCAAGGGTCAGTGTATCACAAACAAACACAGGCATTCACCACATACATTAAAGGCTTCACGTGGTCAACATCTGTATACACACAGCGGTAGTCTGTACTGATGTTTCTTAGTCTGTCATTTTTTTCTTCAGGTTGGATCCTCTCATCAGCAGCTGCGAGAAGCTTTTGCTGGATGTTGAATCTTTTCAGAGGTAACATCTTTTTCTCTTTGAAACACTAACTGTCAGAACACTCAGGCTTTAATTTGAGTTAAAACAGCCCCATCTTAAACATACAGCCATAGCATGTCATGTCTAATCATGTTTCAGTAACACTGAACCCTGTGAATCCTCCAGATACAGTGGGAAGCAACTGAATCCGTCCCTGTCCTTTCTTCAGTATCTGTTCTTTTACCTGCCTGTTTGATTTCCTACTCTTCAGTCATCTCTTCCAACTTAACTCTGTCTATGAACTGTGGAACTGCTTGACTGGTGAAACCTGAATGGGGACTAATGAGCTACATGACTGATAGTCATTCACTGCAGAGCTTTACTGAAGAGACAAACTAAAATGAAACTGAATTTGCAGAGTCTGAAGAAGTGCTGTCTATTCTTAACAGTGTCTCCTCTTGCCTGTGTGTGCTGCTTTTATCTCTGGACATGGTGTAAAGAACAGTTTACATTGTGGGTTTTTGTGGTAGATTTCCCCTTCTTCTTGCTGGGTGTTGTTGGCCCATATAAACTTTCTGGGGTAAGTCCCTGAATGTTCTCCATTCACTATTTCTGCAACCCTCAGGCTGTTTCTCACAGAGCTGCCCCACCTCCAGGACAGTTTTGTGGATAAGCTTCTGGAGCTGATGCCCCGGCTGTCGTCCTGTAAACCAGTAGAGCTGGTGAAGATCCTCCAGACAACCCTCAGACAGAGTGGCCTGCTGCAGCTCAAGCTGCCTGAGCAGGTAAAATGAACAGTTCAATGAAGGGAAGCTGGGTGACCACTGAACCAAAAACCCTAATCCCACAGTGCAGTCTTACACGCTCTCAAGCAGCACTCCATGGAAACAGTATGAATTCTGGGACCATGAAAGTTTCTATCCAGCAGCAGTGCTGTACAGTTTTATTACCAGAGTTTTGTTTTTTGGTAACATTTCCATGCTGGTTAACAGATCCATCGGGCGACAGCCACCATTATAGAGCCAACAGGGGAGTCTGACAATCCGCTCAGGTTCACGTCTGGCCTGGTGGTGGCGCTAGACATCGATGCAACGCTAGAGCATGTCCAGGATCCCCAGAGCAGTGTGAAAGTACAGGTCAGTTTGATTTACAGCAAAATAACCAAACTCAGTTTGATCAGCGTCAGAATTACAGTCTTCAACTTTTCTTTGTAGATGGTGGCAAGTTATAAACACCATAAACCATATTTTAGGTTTTAGGATAAGGAGTCAGCAGAGTGTTATGGGCAGCAGTGATTTTGCAAAAGAGCTACATCAATTTTAAAAAGTTGGTATTTATACCATAAAAAGACCTGAGCTGCACAGAGTCAGATCAGGTAATATTCATTCAGATTGGAATAAGGTTCAAATTAAGAAAATGCTGCAGGGATAATTTTGTTTAAAACAAATCTGTCATTAATTATGATTTCAAAAGTTCAGTTTGTAAAGATGAAAGTTCCTGCACTTCACTTGAAATAAAACTTAGCAGTTATATAATAAAACAAAATGACATAATGTTATCTGGTATGGACAGAGGAAAAAAAACTTGCTTATAATTTATTGCTGAAATACTTTGTTTCCGTTTCTTTATTCTACGATCATGTGGGGCACCTTGTATGGGCAGGTCCTGTATCCAGACGGCCAGAGTCATGTGATCCATCCTAAACCTGGAGACTTCAGAAAGCCTGGACCTGACCGACACAGACTCATCACACAGGTCTACCTCTCACACACTGCATGGACAGGTCAGTGTAACACTCACACACATCTGATGATCCTGTTTGAAAACACATTCAAATGTTTCAAATCTACTTTTAATAGACTAATTCTGTCTGTTCATGCCTTTCTGCCTGTAGCTTCTGTCTGCTCCTTACAATCACATCAGACATGTTACCTGGAAACATACCTGTTTGACTTCCATCACTAACTGTTTACACCCCTCTTTTCCTCTCTCTCTCTCAGAGCCATCTCAGATTGAGGTGCGGCTCCTGCTGGCCTACAGCTCCTCCTCTACCTCCCTCTCGTCCTCATCTTCCAAGCAGGGATGGAGCGACAGCATCGACAGCATCCAACCACTGGAGGCCGCCGTTGAGGGAACCATTCCATTCAGCAAGCCAGTGAAAGTCTACATCATGCCCAAACCTGCCAGGCGCTAACAAACTGGTAAATTAGGACAGAGACAAGGCTGGGACTCTGTAAAGCTTTCACACACAGGAGTTTCTTTCAGGACTGAAGAGGAGGCTAACTCATCGCCAGCTGTGTCAGTGCATATTTCCATTCACAATAACTAAACTGTCTAGAAAAGGTGAAGCTACTTTGCTTTCTCTGATAACACATTCATTTTAAAAATCTGAGCAGCTGTATGGCAAACATAAAGCTTATTCACAGCTAAGTAGTAAGAAGCACGCAAGTATTTTTTTTTACTCATTGTGTGTTATTTGTACAGGGAATATTTTTGTACTTTGCTGTTGTTTCTTATGAAGACAAACCCACCTGCTGGAAATGATCCATTTTCTAATTTTATTTTCTGTAGCAAACAAGCAGAAATACATTTTCACCTTTTGAAAATCGTACTGGACATTTATTAACTTTTACCAACAAATTATAGAAATGTCAAAAGTGAATTTCTCCCTGTTCAGAAAACAGTTCAGTTAAACAAATGTGATCTCTTCATGTAGACTCAAATATACAAAAGCCACCTGAAGTGTTTTTCTCCGAGTTCACTGATTTATAAACTTACACAGATTTCTATTAAAGTTGCCATTGCTCTTCTACAGTTCAGCAAATGCAACCTGGGCTGAAATCAGGATTTGTCCACGTCAAAATGAGCAATGTTCTAATGAATATGTTTCAGTCTAAGCCTAAATCAGTGTCTGTCTGTAGCCACGCTGAGAAAAGCTGAGAACCAGAAGAGGTAGCCAGCTATACATTTTAGCAAAACTGTGACTGTTGGCCATGGTGCACGACAGGCTGCCCCCATCTTCTGGGGGTCATCTTAGTTGGTGCAACAAGATGAGCGACATCACTAACAAGTGGAGTGGAAGACCCCGCCCACCTTGGCGCCCTGGACAGCCAGTCTGTTGTATTCAGCAACAGCCTTCTCCGTCTGCAGGACTTTGACGTCGACACCTTTCTGCTTCACAAAGTCCAGAGTGGAGGAGGGAACCTGAGAGAAGAGACGCCGGCACAGACAGACTTAAATCATCTACAAGAGTGCCGTTATCAGGTGCATCTGACAGAACAGATCCGTTTTAATCAGTCTATCTGTGCACACAGGCGGCATAACAGCTCATGTTTCTGTGTCTGCCAGTCCCCTTCCAGCCACTGTACCTCCTCCCTGTGTACACTCAGTTTTCATTCTTCATGTCAAAGGTTTTCCATATTAAGGAACATCCTTAACTACTTAGAGGAGGTGGAAGTGGACAGTAAACCCTTATCTGACTCCACTACCCATGAATATCTGTCCTTATCCACATGTTACCACTCAGGTTTAAAACAGTTCACAGGCACAAACTGCTGTGTTGAAATCAAATGTGTGATATTAAATATCTTCTGTGTCTAAGGTGAAATTGCAGTATGTTTGTTCCACCTGCAGTGCTTCACTCATGCCTCTACCGATCACCAGCAAGTCTATTCCCTTCTTCAGCAACTCCTCCACATCGGCAGGTTGTATTCCTGGGTAATGCTGGTGTGGGAAAAGCAAAACAATGTGTGAGCACTGTTATAAAAGAAAAAGAAAAAAAAAGAAAACCACAGTATGCAGTGGTACGTCCTGTTGTTTCTGTAGCATGTGTCTGTTCTGTTACTGTCAATATGCTTTAGTGTATGTACACACACACATACATAGGTGTGTGTCGGTATGTGTTTTTCCATTTTGTGAAAATTTAGATTCTGGTTCCACTCACATCAGTCCCAGTCTCTCTCCAGTCCCACGCCCGGCTGCCTCCAGGCCAGACTTTACAGTCCTTGTAGCTGGAGGAGCATCCCTTCACCTTCATGTGGCCCCAGGAGAGAGAGGCGATCTCTGGGGAGGACATGGTTATGTGAGACTTCCTGCTGACAGACAAGGAAGGGACAGAGACAGATGATGACTGTTTGCAGAGTGTGTATAGGTCATGATGCACTGTTTTGTCACTGGCTTGAAAAAGGCCCCTAAACACTGAGCAATAGCAACAATCTTCACTGGATGTTACACTGTGTGAGATGCTTGTAATATAAAGGTAAATGGCTGCGTTTATGGTACATAGAGTGTTTAGAGATGCTGGTTTCATTTAAGTAGCTTCGTGTCATTCTTGTTTATTCTGACACACATACTGTATATTACTTCATATACAGTATAGGCTTCTGGAACTGGAACAGTGTGGTGAGTTGCACAATTTTGGCAAATCAGCTCCTAACGAAGTCTAATGAACCTCCCCTCTCTTCGAGACAGGCAAGTGACCCACCACAGCATCCGATGGAGGCCGTACTCCTCACCCACAGTTAAAACATGCCATAAATATTGACATTAAATGTTCCACAAATAGAATCCTAAATGTGCAAATATGCTGTGTGCAAATTTCTCTAACAAAGTGCCTGGTGTTATAAACATACATTGTTAAGTTATTTATAAAAATACAATTAATTCCAAAACCCTTTGTGTATAATATTTACAAAACCATACCCAACAGTCAGAATCAGGTTTATTGCCACGTAAGTGAAAGGGTTTCACATTACTAGGAATTTGCTTTCGAGATTTGGTGCATACATAGAAAGTAACTTCAATAAGAGTCATGCAATGTAAAAGAAAAATATAGAATACAAAAAATAAGATAAAGTCTTTGCAATAAAATCAGAGCAAGAACAAATGATAAGAATTAGCAACAAATCTCCCCACAGCACCAGCTCTGAGACTGCCATAACTAAACTACCATGCAAAAAACACACACCTCCTGATGGTGTGTTGAAGGAGCAGTGTGCAACTCAGATTAACAGCATTTGTCAGCTGCAAAAGCCAAAATGGTCTGACTGGGAGCTATTTCTGTCCTGGCTGTACAGACGGTTCACGGCACCGACGCCCCCCCAGAAAAACGGTCAAAGTCCGCTGCTGCGTTAAAGTTCACAAGATTAAAACGCGTTTAGAGAAGCGACGCTGTTGTCAGTTTGTGTAGTTATAGAGTAGATAATGATGAAGCTGAGGTCTGCGCTGCTGTTTCTTACCTTAGTCGTTTGTTGTCAACAAACCGACCACACCCCCCGGAAGCACTGCCTCCGCTACTTAAAGGGAAACACTCAGCGTCTTTTTCCTGACATTACACCAAACTAACATTACATCTGATGTCTGAAAGCATTAAAACTTTGGTGGATTTATTTATTTATTTGTGTGTGTGTGTGTGTGTTTTCCGATTTTGTGTGGACACGATGATTTATCGCATCATAATAAGAAGAAGAAGAAAAAGAAAGGACGTTAGTTGCAGCCCTACAAAAAAAAAAGTCCAAACGTAAAATAATCAAAATTAGTTTATTAGTTTATTCAGCAACAATATTAAAAGTCTGACGATGAACATGAAGACGTGTTCCTATAATAGGCCTACATTAAACAAAGCCGCAATAAAGGAGGGACAGTCTGTGTAATGTATATATTTTACTCCTATTGCTTCATGTAGTCGACGTCTTTGCTGCATTTTCGAACTGGTGAATGTAACGTGTTGTTCAACAGAGCAGAGTACATACGTACTTTATGTTTTTAACTTTATCAACAGGATACTGATGACGGTTTAAGAAGATAATCAGCTGGCATAGCTGAAACACCCCCTTCTCTGAAGCTGTTTGACAACACGATCTTCTTCGCCTCCGGAGTTTGACCCTCGTCAGCCACCGTATCAGACTGGAAAGGGTGCTAAACTAAACTAAGCTAAGCTAGTTAACATAGGGTTACTGAATCTTTGTTTTTGCAGAGTGTTATATTTAGTGAGGTTTTACCTCCAATTTAACTTTTGCTTTATACAGTTGTCCTGTATTTCTGCTTCTGCGCGTTTGCTGGCGCACAACCAACGACCTTTACCCCCAAAGACTTTAGGTAAGACATTTGTTTATGACCAGTTAGCTCCAGGCTAACGTCAGTTACCTGAGCCACAGGCGAAGTGAATCCGCTCCCGCAGTTTGCTGCAGTTTTATTAATCATTAAACTCTCTGGATTCTGCAACCTGAAAACCGGCGATGTTTTCCGCCATTGTCAGGTCAACTCTAACGAAATGTAAGTGTCAGTGGTTTGTGTGTTTGTTGGCTATTTTTTGTGTTATTAAGGAAAATCTGTGAAGCTTCAGTTTAAATTAAAAATATTTAAATTAGTTTTACACGTTTCTCATGTTTATCAGCTCGGAGTAGTATGTAGACGAAAATTTCTTTAATTGAGGTGAACAGACGATTTGGAGGGAAATGTAGGTGAAAGGTCGCCAGTGCAGCAGCAGCTTCTGTGAGTTTCACTGTTACTCGGGTTGAAGCTAATAGATTAATTATTTTTGCATTAGCAGTCAACAGGTTGATTTCCAAAAGTCCAGGTTGACTTAAATGGATCAAAGAACTCGATTAATAGAAAATGAATTTGTTTTCGACTACTTTTATGATGAAATAATCATTTTTTAGTTATTTTTAAAAGCAATATGTCAAATATAGTTTGTGTTCATCCTCTCCTGTGAGGTTTTGATGCTGGATTTTTGTTGATCAGACAAAACATGACATTGAAATGGTCACCTTGTTCTGGGGGACATTAAGTCAAAGTCAAAGTCAGCTTTATTGTCAAAACCATGTGTACAGGTCATACACAGGTTTTGAAATTGCAGTGCTCCCTAGGCCCACAGTGTTACACTAGACAAATTAGAAAAATAGCTATACAAAAATAAGAACATGTAAACATAACACTATCAGAGAAAGAACAGGCTCATAAAAGAATTAATGGAAAAAAAATAAGGGGCGGATTCATCACCGATGAACAGAATTGTTACTAAAATCTCTAAACATGTGGCCAAATAATTTTACTTTGTAACGTGTTGTGTGATTGTTTGAGTCGATCACACTTAATCATCATGAAAATCTGGAATCAGAATATTTTGTTTTTGTTGAACAAAGCACTGAACTGATTATTTATCAGAATAGAAGGAGACTGGCTTTCATTCTTTTTATCATGGTGATCCATCTAAAGCCATTTAGCCTCCATTGATTTCTGTCCTGCTCTAAATCTAAACTGTTCTTGTTCTTATCACTGTTTGTTGGTCACAGGAAAATTTAGTCTCATGCTGTTGTTGAACTTGCGTTGTTATCACTCTTTTCTCTATCAGACAAGGGGTTATGGCTGCCTAGTCAATCTATGGTCAGAGCCATGTCATCTTCAGGTGGTGCCACCTCTCCTTACACCACCCTGGCCATCAGTCACCCAGCAGAGTCCATCACACATGTGGAGCTTCACCGCCCTGAGAAACTCAACGCCATGAACACAGCTTTCTGGAGGCAGGAATCTGTTTAAATTAAGACTCAGTTGTTTGCCGAAGCCACCAGCAACATAAAAAAACATAAGATATATTGTCATATGCATAAATGACAGTAAATCCTTAGACGGATTTTAGTAATTGTAAATTAATTTCTAGTGTTTCGTTTCTATTCTAGTCAAGTGATTATAGTATTCACCTTGTTGAATATCACCTCTGAATGTCGCTATAACACCATCTCTTTTCATATCATATTAAGTTAACTTAATACTTAATAATGGTTCTGGTGATGTTGCTTAAGATTAACACTCAGCCTGTTTCACATGAACATGTCCGTAGCAGATAAATTCAGAGTTACCAGAGCCAGTTGAAGCTGAGCCAGCTTTGTAGCACAGGTGATACAGGATGGCTGATGTTAGGCTCACTGATGCCAGATAATGAAGAGATTTCCTGGGTATGTAGAACTTGCTTCGTGGTACAGGCCTCTGAAGCACTGTGTGCATGGAACTGTTTCCCGGCGCTGACAGGACTGTTTGTGTTGTTTTTCTTGCAGTGAGATGGTGGATTGTTTTAATGAGATTGCTGGAGACTCAGACTGCAGAGTGGTGGTGGTTTCTGGGGCAGGGAAGATCTTCACATCTGGTGGGTATCTGGCAGTTTCTATTGTTTAATGGCACAGTTTTTGTGGCAGGGTTGCGCTTATTGTCTGTGCTGTGTTGCTTTGCAGGTATCGACCTGATGGACATGGCTGGCGACGTACTTCAGCCACAGGGCGACGACACGGCCAGAGTTTCCTGGAACCTCAGACAAAAGATCACCGATTATCAAGAGACATTCTCCGTCATAGAGAAGGTGAGGAGTGGTCCTGTACCTATTACCATTTATTTTGTCAATTAATATTAATAATTTAGTCTAAAATGTGAGAAATCCCAAAGTTAAGACCTTTAAATAGGTTTGATCGATCAACAGTTCAAAACCCATAAGATACTCAGTTTACTATCATGAGACAAAGAAAAGCAGGAAATCCTTTCATTTGAGAAGCTTTTAACAGCAAAGGTTTGGCTTCTTTGTTTGAAAAATGACTTCTTTTTTTAATGACTAATCAATTTTTACGGACTAATTGTTGCATCTCTAAGATCAGACCAGTCACAGACATGATCATATATTTGAACAGCACTGAAAAATGTGGAAGTTATTCTTGTGAAATTGTTCTTGTTTTCTTCATGTAGTGTCCAAAGCCTGTTGTGGTGGCCGTCCATGGAGCCTGTATTGGAGGAGGTGAGACGTCATTAAAGTGCAGCCATGAGTCTCTGGGTTGACCTTTGCTTTTCCTGTGTCACAAAGCTGGCTCAGTTTTAACCAGAGTAGATCACCATGGTAACAGATGCTGTTCGGCAAACATGGTCCAGACCAGGGTCCCGTTCTTCAAATGTGGCTCGACTAATTCAGCCTTAACTAGTTCATCAGGTTAAAAGGGAATTCCGACTTTGAAAGTGATTTGAGGAGTGATTTGTTTATCCTGGATAAAATTATCTTGAATTAACAGTGCGCTCTTATTTTGAAATGAATGCAACTGAGCAGAAGGCTGAAGCGATGATCATTCAGATGATTGGCTGAGTGCTGATTGTGCGAGGTACAGTTGTTTTCAAAATGATAGCAGTCCAACATCACTATCCAGATCAATCACTGTTTTTGGTAGAAATTATATTTGTACATGGCAAATAATTATAAATTTTATTATTATTGTTGTTATATTTATATTAATAATAATGTTTCACACATAACCGAAAAAAGCAGAAGAAGCATGACATTCTACCACTACAGAGAATGTGGCCTGGTACAGGCAGAGACAAGCAGACAAAGTTGAACCCGCTTAGTGATACTGGTCGAGGTTATCCACAGCCTCATGGTTTGTTTGTATGGAAAAGATGTCTGCACCTTCATACAGGAGTAGCAATGTCTTGCCTGTCACTGTATCACTACAGTTGAGAATCAGATAACGCTCCACCTGCCTCTGTTGAGTTTTCTCATCATCATGTTCACTGTGTTGTGCAGGTGTCGATCTGATCACAGCCTGTGACATCCGCCTGTGCACCCAGGAAGCCTGGTTCCAGGTAAAGGTGAGTAACTGTCCATCCTATTTTCATAATTTGGAAAGAACAGATGACGTTACTTAGGGAAAATAGGGAACATATGATTTACACCAAAATAAAGAAGATTATTTAACTGACGAAATCTTTTCAGTTGTATTTTTCACTGCTCCAAATAAAACATCATTATTTACAGTGATGTTTGATTATTGGAAAATAAATCATAAAATAATGACAGTTATTAAGAATGTAAAAATAAAAACAAGGACATAAAGTTTTAATTTATAAAGCACAAATAAACTCCCCTCTGTGTTAAGGATACAGGTGAAAGAATCCCAAAGGCGCTGTTCTGTACTGTTTCTGTCTGGCTTCACAGGAAGTTGATGTTGGACTTGCAGCAGATGTCGGGACCCTCCAGAGACTCCCTAAAGTCATCGGCAGCCGCAGGTAAACCGTCCATTTTGATAAACCAAAGAGAGCCTGGGTGTGAGTTTCCTTATTCTGCTTCCTGTTAAAGCTGCACATAGGAAGACATGATGTGCTGCTGTGAAAAGCATAAAAAAAAGTGACAAATCATCATATAACTAAAACCCAACAGTGATTTGTCTGAGTTTTCTCACTGAAGGACAGATGACAGGATGATATGGGCGTTTCAGTTAAAGTGAGGATGTGTTCAAAAATAAACTACAGATGGTTTTTATTTATCAGTTATCACACAAAGTGCAGTAAACAGAAAAAAAATCTAATTATATTTGGTGTGACCAGCCACAGTTTTTCAGGTATTTGGCAGGTAGGTTGTTCTAGCTGCTTGGAGAACTTAGTCTGTCTCAGTGTCTCTGTCTCTTCATGTGGACCCAGACCAACACCATGATGCTGAGATCCGGGCTCTGTGGGGTCCAGATCATTTGTTGCAGGACTCCTTATCCTCCTTGCCTCTGAAGACAGTTCTTTATGACTTTATGGCTGAATGCTTGAACTTGTCATGCTGCAAAATTAATCTAGAACCAAACAGACTGATGATACTGACTGGTGGACAAGAACCTAAAGATCTGAAGTGCCTAAAACATTTCCACAGTACTGCATGTTTCACCTGTAATTAGACTAATGACATCAGAGGAGATGCTCAGGTGGAGGAGCAGTATTCCTTATTAGACTCGTTTCTCTCTGAGGAAAAAGGCAAAAAAACATGGAAATAAAGACGAGAAAGTTTAGATAAAGAAACAACAGAAGCAGTTTACATTAATGGTGAGATTTCTACGAGCTGATGGCAAAACAGACATAATTGAAACCTATTGCTGGACAAATTCACAAGTTTGAGTTCCCTGTACCTTTAAGGTTAAATGTTTAAAACCAATTATGTCTGTAACTATTATGTTACGTGATTAACTCTCCCATTTTCTTCAGCCTAGTGAATGACTTGGCTCTGACCGCCAGGAAGATGTATGCAGATGAAGCCAAGAGCAGTGGGCTGGTCAGGTAAACACATCTCTTCAGTCACCATCTACAGGATGAAACTTGTACAATTCTTATGTTTTTTTTTTATGTTCATCATGATAACCTTGTTATAGTGGTTATTTTCAACCACAAATCAATCAAAGGAAAGCACTATTTTGTATGATGTACTGTAATTTTAAAGAGCACCGGTCACTTATTTTGAAGCAGTAAGTCTCTCATTTTGAAATCTTCCACACACTTCCTCCCCAGCCGAGTGTTTCCAGATAAGGAGGCCATGATGGCTGGAGCTCTGGAGATGGCTGGGGAGATCGCTGGTCGCAGCCCTGTAGCTGTGCAGGGCACCAAAATCAACCTCATCTATTCCAGAGACCACAGTGTGGCAGAGGGACTGAGCTACATGGTAAGATCATCGTATAAACATGAAAACAGTGGAGGATTTTTCTTTTTGGCATCATCACTGTCTCAATTACACCATGAAGCTGCCTTTTTTTTTTTTCTTTTTTTTTTTTGTTCCAAGTCACTGAACTTCATCACTGCCTTGTTCATCCTTTTCCAGGCCACGTGGAACATGAGCATGCTTCAGACTCAAGATTTGATTAAATCAGCTCAGGCCGCCATGGAGAAGAAAAGTCCCAAGACTGTGGCTTTCTCCAAACTCTGAATGTTGCTCAGGCAAAGGTCAACAGTTCAGATAGAACACAAAAGCTGCAGTTCTATTCCTCATCATGGCCTCTCTGTGGGAAGGGGAAACAGCTTGATTTTTTTGTCTGTCCTTCACTGAGTTTGTAACACCAAAGCTATAAAAACACAAAAACAAAACAGCAATCTGTGGCCATTTGTAGATGATAGAAATGAGATTAAGGGATGGAGGCTTGAATAACTGTAGTAAACTAAGGAATTTGAAAAAAAATTAACGTGTGGAAACAAGAATCAGTACTTAGATCAGGTTAACATCTTCCCACAGGTGGCCACTGATGTCTTACGAACTGTAATATCAGAAACAGATGACAGTAACATATCTAACCCAGTGTGAAAATGTTACTCACCTGACGGTCCATCTTCAGGTGATCAGACTGAGCTCAATTTAAAGCCACCTTGCTTATTCTTCAGTGTGGAACAATTTGCCTGCAGCTGTTTCTCAGTTCATTGCTGTGACAATAGTGACAGTTTTGTATATCTGTAAATGATGTCATGAATGTTTTATCTAATTAAACTCACCTCAAAGTTGGTGTTAAGAAAGTCCATTGTAACCCGTTACTTGCTGCAGCCACATACTTGTTAAGCCACAGTAAGTGTTTTGATCCAGTATTCAAAACATGAGGTACAAAACTAGATTCAAATGACTTAAATGCTTTATTGATCAAACTTTACAAAGGGGCCTAAGTTTACAAAAGTAAAACTAAAACACATTCAGCGTCAGTCACTGCCGAGTCTGCTTGGCACGAAGCTTCTCTAAGGTTTTCTGTGAAGAGTTGGTAAAAAATAAATAAAGAAATAAATCACCTCAATTCAGGCAAATATTACAACACAGTTTGGTGCCTGCAGCTTCCTTTTTGTTTTTTTTACCTTGTGGAACTCCTTGGCTTTCAGTCTGTTTTTCGCATATGCTTCCTGTCTGCTCCTGATTGTTTTCTGATGCTTCACCTCCTCCAGCTGCTCGTACAGTCTGTAGAAACAACCACACACAGAAACATTGCATCATTTTGTTTTGTCAAAACCACAATTTATATTTAAAGCATAGGATCGTGTTTCTGGTTCAACCCCTCAAATATGAGTCTTTAATTGTGTGTGGGGGGGGAATTGAGTGAAAGAGCTTTGGGCTTAGGAAATGAAACCTTCAGAACAACATTTGTTTTGTCGTGTAGTGTTTGTATAGATACAGTTCACAGTAGGGAAGTTTAAAAGCCAATAATGATAATATGCTTACAGTACCTCCGAGTTCGCTGGTGCATCTCGGAAATGTGGATCTTCACCTCATCCTCCTTTTTCAGCCTGGGATCATTCACTGAGGGAAAACAGGAAAATAGAAGCTGGTTGAATTTCCCAGGTTAATAACACTGTTTTATGGCGATCAAAATATTTTTTGTAGAAGATCATGTATATTATGACCCCCTGGGGAGGCTCTATGTTACAGTCAACAGAAGTACTTTTTTTAAAAAAAACTGATCAGGCTCACTAACAGCTGTCACTTGTACAGAAACCACTGATATTTTGTTGATGACTAAGGCATAGGGCAATTGATCAGAGGTTGTGATCTGGTCTTTGTCTTACAGCTGACTGGTTGAGACTCCTCAGCTTTTGACTGCTCTCTGGCCTCAGACGGACCTTGAATCTCAGGTTGAATCTTGGCAGGAGCTCCTTTAGCCTTGATGTTTTCCACCCTGCAGGATGATCTCTGGAGGAGAGCTCTGTACTTCTGCCGGTTAACCTCCTGCAGGCCTCTGCTAGGGCCCCACTGAAACTCCAGGAACATCACTAAATGTAGGAAGGAGAAAAATGGAGGGCTCACTTTCACGTGTTTACAATGTTCTGACTGAAATAGGATGAAACAAGGGCAAAAAAAAAAAAAAACAAGACTTTTGAGAAGTATTTAGTCTGGTTGAGTATGTTGAGTGTTGCCCCTTTTAGTTCCTGATCATATCCATGTTTAAATCAGTAGCAGGCTCAGCCAGTAATTTCACCCTGGCTGCACTCCTGAGAGCATCATATGTTCAGTTAGATAGATTGAGTCCAACCATTGTGATTTTACCTGGATGCGTTTGGTCCTTGTCCTCAAGCATCTCCACTGGTAACAATGTGGATTCTGACCCCTACAGGAAACAAGTTTTATGTTCAGAGATCAGAGAGTCAGATGCCTGCAGCTGGAGTCACAATGTGTATAAACCATTATTACCATTAACACTTTACAAACAACACAGGTTTTGACTGATATTTCTCTTGAATTACCTGTGTCTCTTGGCCTTTCTGTCCTTGCTCCCTCGCCCCATCTGGATGTTTGTCTTCCCAAACCCCCTCTTCCTCAGTGATGGTCGTCTCTTGGTCTTGCAGCGTGGTGTCTGTCAAGCTCACCAGTGTTATCTCTGACTGCTCCAGGATCCCCTTCTCACTGGCTGCTTCCTGATATCCAGGAAAAGATCCAAACACATGGCTCAACCAATGACATACCAAAGGTTTATTTTTTTAATTAATAAAAAAATTAAATTAAGAAGTAAAAGAAGACAACAGTGTTCAAATACATTTGTGTTCCCAAAATAATCTGAACTCTGTTCTTTTTTGGCACTGCATTGGTCAGTGGTAATGCTTGAAAGATTATATTTTTTTTCCAAAGTTTTCCAAGGTGGACAACAAAACATAATCATACCAATATCTTATCTGAGACGGGAATATCATTCCTCAGGTTTGAGCCCTGCTCAGACTTCAGGTCTTCGGCACAGAGGTCACTGAATGAAACTGAATTTCCAGGCCTTTCAGAAATGTAGTTCCTTTGTGCAGCCCCCCTGGCTGACTGTGGCATGCCCACAGCAGTTGTATCATCACACATGGTTAGATTTGACAGACTCACAGCTGTTCGCTCCGCATCTGTCCTCATGGTGTCTTCCAACATGAGGACAGAGTCATGAGACTGGCACTGGGAGGATTCATGGAAGGCAGGCTTCTCTGCTCGAAGGCACTCGGGTGATGCTTCAGAGTCAACAGAAGGTGTGGAAACACTGTGCTCTCCACTAGCTTGCTGTCCTTCGGGAGAGTTAGGCACTTTGTGCTCGAGCAGGTGAAAGGTCATGGAGGGATCGGCTGTTTCGTTGTGGGTGACCTCAGCCAGTAGCGGCTGAAATGAATCTGAGCCCGGAAAAACTAAAAAAGGGGTGATAAACATAAAGCAGTTAGGTTTCTGACTAGGTAAGAAAAATACATATAAATACAAGATCACTGACTTTGGCTCAAAAATGAGCAGTAAAAAAACCGCAGGAACATGTTGGACTTTTGCTTTTTGTTTCTTAAATCAAAGTTCTACTCGGGTTGTGGTACAGACTGAGACCACAGACATACATAATGTGCATGATGATAATCTCTCTCTGATACAACCACCATAAATAAAGGTCTTGGGTTATTTTGGAATTCACCATAACCTCACCTTCAGTCCTCTCAGGGCCCAGGTTCATTGGACTGGTTTGATTCTGCAGTATCTGGTCCTCTGGATATGGACTCATACCTGGGACAGTGGCACTGTGTGAAGACGCTTCAGGAGGCAATGCTGGACATGAGAGCAAACTGGCCTCAGCTGAGACAGCAAAATCCACGTGGGTACTTTCACCTACAAACAGCAGATGAGTTGACAAACTCAAAGTTATTTTGAAAATTAAACACATTAAAAGCTGTACTGCATGTGTCATGTTACCTCATACAACCCTTGTTTTACCTGAGACTCTACTGTGCTGATCATTATCCAGCTCCCCAACCAGAGGTCTCATTGGGCTCTCCTCCTGACCTTCATCCAACCATGTGGTCGCCTGCTCCAGAGCTGTCTGACACATCAGCTGACCTGCATAAAAGTCCTGCCCACCACTCAGCCAATGAGAGCTGGACAGATGGGAGAGTCGACCAATCATCCGACTCAGAGTGGAATCCCATCCACCTTGGTCCAAGCTCACGGAAACCGGCAGACCTGGAAGCTGACCAATCATGGACGAGTGAGCCGATGGCTGACCGACCAACTCCTCCATGGCTGAGTCCCTCTGGCCAGCAGCAAGACAGGATGACTGGTCTGTCAGCTGGCCAATCAGAGGCCTGAAAGAGTCCTGCTCTGGGTCCTCATCCTGTGATAGGTCCTCACCTGAGAAGTGCTCCAGGATCGGATAGGCTGTTTTGTTTCTTTCCTGTGGCAAAAACAAGTCATCAGCTGAATGGTGGATATGTTAAAGCAAAAAATCCATTCATAATATTGGTTTTAAGTCTGATATAAAATGGAAAATACACCCCAAGACGCAGCAGCAGCAGGCAGCTCCTTTAAGTACAAGTTCATTGTTGTTAATAAGTTAAACCATTTCCCCAAGTGCTTTGTGAGTCACTGACCAGGCCACCTGTCTGCATCCCCACTGTGTCTGAGGGAGGAGACTGACTATTTACAGAGCCTTCGTCCTCCAATCTCCTCTCTGAGGCTCGAACCACAGACTGCTGAGAAAGTGAAGGTCCAGGTTCCTCCACACATGAGCCTTCACTGTCTGAAGAGGAAACAAAACACACTGTACTAACATGGTTCAGTCTTCTGGTACAAAATTCTGATTTATGTGCACTGTGTGAGTATGGCCTCTTTAAACTAAAACGCATTTCTAGTAAATTAAATTTAAATAAATAATGAGTTTCATCTTTGGATGTTGGCCATACCATGAGGCTATAACCACAATTTTTGTAACTACATTAAATGACTGTGACAGTGTTTAAGGGCAGTTGTAAAAGCCCAAAAAGAGGTTACAACAACTTTTAAACTTTCCAAATCTAAAAATTTAATGAGCACACCCATTTCACACAGCAATATGCCAGGTGTGCAGAGTGTGTCATGTGCATCTGAACTTGGGCACCTGGTATGAACAACTATAAACTTTTTTAGATGTGGTCAGAAGACGTGGTACAGACTAGATTAATTCACCCGTGCCCCAGCTCCAAGAGTGAAACAACTTGTACTGTCTCACTAAGGTGTTCGACAGTATTGCAGCAAATTATCACCAGGGTAGAGATGTGACACCTGCTATTAACATACCAAGATGATGACAGCAAGGGTATTGTGGAAAAAAAACAAAAAAAAAAAAAACAAAAACAAATGTGGATTATGTGTCATACCTGTGGTTCTCCCAGCAGTGCTGAGGGAGATGTTAAGCTCCCTTGTGTATCTGTCTATAATGTGCTGGATGCTGCTGTCATTAAACAGAGAGTCTACACCAGAGCGGCCTTCAGCCAAGTTGTTCTTAATACAGGAGCTTTGACCAGAAGGAGAGGACACGTTGAGTAAATCTGCTCCTTGTCCTTGTTCCTCATAATGTCTGACAGGTGGCGATTTATCTAAAGAAATGGGAGAAGAAAAAAAGAGAGGAGAGTACATTTAGGCTATGACAAAGTCAGGAACACTACTAGCATGTTGTCTGCTGTATATACACAGTAGTCCTGTGTACAGTAGATCATTGTCATGTTAAAGATTGACAGATATATCAAACCCTTCATGCAAGACCCTGGTCCAACTGTCTGCAGAGCTGCATCACATTCTAACAGGTCCCATGATGATGCTCACAGTTTTAAAGAACATAGTTCTTCATGGTGTATTTTCTGACATGGAGGATTTTTGCATGTTTCTAATCAGTAAATTCAAAGTACAACCAACCACATGGTCAAAATCAATAACAAAGCACAACAACAGCACCATGTGCTACAAGACATGCTCCTGTTGTCCCTCACCGGTGTTCAAGTTCTGCTCAGGATCAGTGGTGATGTAGCTGCCAGTGGAGATGGTGGTGGATGAGAGGCAGTCGGAATCAGGAGGCCTATGTGGACACTGACACACACAGATTTTAAGGCTCAGCATTAACTACCATTTGGGGTATTTGCCCTTCTAATCTTCAGCAGTCTTATGTTTAAGTTACCCATACTGTTGCCTTTTGGTAAAGGACTTTGTAGACATTTATAACATATATATTCACAAAGATTCACTGAGCTCAGTTCAAGTGTAGAAACCATCATGAAACATATTTTGATTAAATACATTTCAGGTCCAGTAATTTCACATCATCGCTCAGTGTACAGAAATTCTCACACACACACACACACACGCGCGCACACACATCCACAAAGACATACCTTGACTTACACTTTCACTCTACAGAGGCAGACACACACAAAATACAGGCAGACACACAGAAAAAGCTTCTCCAACATAATCACAGACTGAGACAGATAATGCCCAGCGCTCAGATTTGGCTAGTTTTCATCATCGATCCACAACATGTGAACCTCAGAGGGTATTAATACCGAAAACACTGCGCCAAGTTGAAATGAAGCTTATGTAAATATTTTTTTCTAACATTTAAGAGAACCAATATCACTGCTGTCTATATAGAATGCTGTTAACATGTAGACATAATCAGTAAACAAAAAAAACATTACTCCAACTTCAACTGCACAGGAGAAAACAACAAAAATAGAGAAGTTGTCTGCTGTAGAGAGCACACACAGGCTCTATAACTGCATTTTGACCAAACTCTTCTTTCCCTTGTAGCTTTCTGAACAACATTTACTGCAGACATTTGCCACAAGGTGAATAACTTGTTCCAGGGCAAGGAAAGAGTCCATACTAAGTTTTGTACATCATTAGTTGTCCTGGTTACCTCTATGGGGAATCTGCTTGCGATTGCAGGACCAGAGTAGTTGGCTTCTCTCCCAGAGTTAGAGGAAAGTGGTGAGATTATTCTCAGGACTGAATCTGGAAAACAAGGTTTCAAACAAGTGGAAATATCTTAATTTTCAACTTCTTGTTATTATTATTTTTTTTTTTTATCAAATTCTACCATTTCCTCCCCCTCTGCATTCTCATCTCATAACTGTACATACCAGGCTCTGAAGATTCTGGAGATGTTACTGCACCCAGCAGCAGTCTCTCTCTCAAGATGAGATGGCTGGACCTGTCTGAGCTGGTTGTTCTTTCAGCAGCCCTCTTCCCATGGATGGACACTGAGGGTGTCTGTATAGTCCTGTCAGAAGCCACAGACGAATCTGATTCCTGCTGCGGATCCCAGTCCGCAGTGTGTGAAGGCACCTTCGCAATATCTTCAGGGCCTGAAAATGAGAGTCCATTCAACTGATAGTCCTCTCAATAGCTTGACACATGGTTTGGGCATACGATGAAAAACAGTATATTATTTGTGTGTTACTGGGGTTGAGATGACCTGTGACTTGGCTGGGGTTGACTGGCGTCTCAACCTCCTGAATAGCACTGAGCTCATGTTGTTCAGTCATCTCCATGATTCCCAGCCTGACGCGGGTCACCGGGGGCTTCGCTGCTCGAGGAGCAGGAGGAAGTCCTGAGGGGAGGACTGACGCTGGGGCAGGTCCAGCAGGAGCACTGGTCTGAGCAATGGGATCTAAACAGAAAATTTACAGTTTACCCGAAGATTTTAATGAAACTGCAGTGTTTTATATATCATCTATCCAATCAAATCTAAATTAATCTATCCAATTAATTTTGATAACAAAACAGCAGGAGGCAACATGGCAGTTATCTGTCCCAAGAGATTAACAAGCAATCACACATGTCAGTCACCTGTCTCCGCACTGCTAAATGGTGGTTGTTGAGGGGAGCCATCTTTCTCTTGAGTTTCTTCTAAGCGTGATAAAGTTCCTCCATTAGACTCTTCTATAGCTCTCAGCAGGGACGCAAGTAATCTGAGGCGAGTCTGACCAATGTTCTCCGAAACCAACACTTCACTGTCAGCCTCTGGAACTAGCTGCAGGTGAGAAAATACACCAGGAAAGTGGTTTCTGGTGTGCTGTAGTTCTTTGGCAACATTCAACAAAGGCCACTTCAGTGGAAATGATCCTCAGAATCAAAGAGGCTCAAACATTTCAGCTGAGGATGATGTCTTTCCATTTATTACTTCACACTGCCATTTCATATCTTTGTTTATATTGGATTTGAGGAGAAACGCACTGATTTGTCTAGTGAATCATAACACCACCAAAGCAATATCACAGTTCTGTCACTTACCTGTGTGTCAGTATGAATCAGACCCTGCAACATCTCCTTTTGCCACCTCATCTGCTCCATCTCCTCTTCCCGTCTCTGCCTCTCCTCTTCTTGCTGCCTCTGCTGCAGCACCACTGCCTCCCTCTGCTCCTGCAGCTCACACCTCTGCATCTCCATGTCATCCCCTCTGGAGCTCAGGGGCCCCGTCTGCAGGGAGCCACATAGCAAAGTCCCAGGTTTAACTGCAACCAGAGGTGTACCATCCGTGATGCTTGGGCTAACAGCTTGGATGATGTCAGAGGCTGGCTGGAGTGGGATGGAGGTTGAGTGATGTGTTGTGAACAGCTTGTAAGGCTGTGGCTCTGTGGTGATCGAGGAGGGTCTCATTCTCTCTGGAAGGTGCTCTGTTACTCTCTCCATTATGCTGTCAGTCAGCCAGGCAGTCACATCTGGTCTCTGGATACTGGGACTATTCAAACAAGATTCCACTTCATCTGGCAGCAACTTGGAACCAACACTGAAACTGGAACCAGGAAGATGGGGAGGTGAAGCAAGCATTTCAGACTCTCTTGTGGGCACTTCCAAAGAGGTTTGTGGTTTATTATGGATATATGATGGCACTGCAGGAACTGTAGGGAGTTGTAGAGGAGTTGGAAGATACACAGACTGAGTACTGTGCAGAGGTGGGTGACTGACACCTGGAGGCATGACAGCGGGCAGCAACGACATGGAGGTCATGGTGTAACGAATTCGTAGAGCTTGCTGGTATTCCTTCAGGCGCTGGCGAGCCACTTCCACTGACCTCTGGTGAACTCTAAAATAAAAAGGTGGCCGAAGGATTAAAAGTCTAGTTTTATTTATGTTGGCCAATATTAGAAATTTCCCTCACAGGGTTTTGCGGCATGACAACTTCCATCCTGAGATCTAAAACTACATTCTTTGCTGAATCTGTGTGGTAAATATAGTGAAGGTAAAGGTTACAAAGTACATATGAAAGGTGAATCATTCTGTCACCTGCTGAGATCTACTTTCAAGAAAAAACTGCATGGAATTGTGGTGAAAGCGACAATCACAAAATTTATCTTAAAAGTATTTTGTCACTAGGTTTTAACACACCTGCTTTGTTCCAGCAGCCGTTGTTGGTATTCTCTAATCCTCCTTGTGTGATCATCTTCACCTGCAGGAGGCTCCAGCTGCAGAGTGCAGAAGTGCAGGTAAAAATTATTCATCACTTTATTAGCAATTGTACTGAGCTGAACACTGTAAATAGAATATTTTATATGGACTCAGCCTGTAAAAACTTGGAATTTGACAAGAACATACAACCATATGCCACATGTTTTCCCTATTTTAATGTCAAATTTAAATTTTGAGATGCTCAAAATTTGGATTTGACATCAAAATTTAAAATCATTATTTCAGAAATCCACCCATCAACCTGAATTATGGATCCCAGAAAATGTGAGTTGCCAAAAGGACAAGAGAAAATAGCTTTGAAACTTAACCAACCTCAGCGGCTAGACCAGGGGTGATAGGGGCAACTTCCTGATCATGGACAGGAGTGTGTAGTTGGTTAACAGGCACTTCCTGGGTCACAGCAGCCTTCAGATGTTCTCTCTCCTGCTGAGCCTCAAGCAGCATCTGCTCCAGTTTGGCCTTCTGCTCTTCAAGCTCCTGGAGCAAAACCACCTGCTGCTGCTGCTTCTCCCTCTCAAGTTCCAAAAAAAGAAGAAATGTTTAAAAAGAGTGCCTGCTGCCAATCTGAAAACTTCAACACATAACCTAGAAGACTGATGATGAACCCAGTTATCAGATAAAAGTTAGAGCTCAAATGATAAAGGCTATCTAGTTCCTGGACCTGGGCATCTTCCTCCTGTGTAATGTACTCTTCAGAGAATCGCCCTTCTCAGCAGGAATTCCCAGCCAGCTCAGAGTGAGGCCCCAGTGTTCCTCTGATAAATGTAGATGCATTCAGCAGAAGCTCAACCTCATTTTGCTTTTGATTTTTACTACAAATAATCCTCAGTATGTTGGCTCCAAAACTGGGAATTAAGCCAAGGTCTGTAGCTGTTTTATTGTACAAAAAAGACAACATGTTTAAAGCAGAAAAAACTGTACTGCAGAAGGAAGTCTTGTCTGAAAAGGCATGAGCACCCTGTCCAGCACAGGCTGGACTTAATTAGTTCAGCCTTAGATAGAGGCTGGACTAATGAAGTAACGAGGAACACCTGGATCAATAAATTCAGACCAATCCCAAACAATGTGAGCTAACAACTGTGTATACGGATATAGAGTACAAGCATTTAAACCCTTCTGATTACTTTTAAATGGGCACACATGCTGTTTCTGCCCACATTTGCAGTGTACAAAAATAATTCTTGCTCTGTATCATATAAATAGGAATCAACATGTACCCTTTTCTTTTCTTCTTCTTCAAATTCTTGGATTCTGTTTGCAAGTACATCAGGAAGTAGAGTCTCTGCCACTGTAGACTGCGCCATTGTTTCCAAAGCTGATGGAATTAAATACAAGAAAAAAAGATTTATTGGTTGCACATTCATGCTTTTGTTTTTTTTTTTTGTTTTTTTTACTCAGAGATGTAAATCTGGAAAACAAACCAAGAACTGATCTCAAATTTGAGAAGAATTAATTAAAAGGAGGCGAAAACACAGCTCGGTAGCTGCATGTTTTTAAAATACATGAGAATTATAGAATATATTTATAACATCTTCATATAGAAACAATTATTATTAATACTAATATAGAATAAGTTAAAGTGCACAAATGAGTGTCAATGAGGGAAAAATTATGAAAACAAGGTCAGAAAATAAAAAATCTCAGGATTATCTCATATCAAATTCACTTAATCACAGCTGATGATAGTGAATGACTTACCTGGTGGTGAGTGGGCAGGCTCAGGGAGCTCGATGGGGGTCAGTTTGTCCTTCTCAACACTGGTCAGAGAGCCTGTCTCGATGGTTGTATCCCGCTCTGGGATCTGATCTGTGATCACAGTTGGTGAATCGGCTGCAGAGACATGACTGTTGTGGTCAGTCCACTGGTTCCTCTGGCTCCTGATTCGATCCAGGAGTTTCTTCAATGCCCGTCTAGGTGCAGGTTTGGAGGTTTCAACTGCAAATAAAGAAACACTTCATGCAGGTGTGGATTGGTAAAGATAACTTTCAAAGAAATTTCATCAAGATTATCCCATATTAGACAGATTGTATTCAGGGCTGGTAACTGTGAGATGTTTATCCTTTACAGAAGAATGTACATTATTTACATAACATATTACAGTAAACTAAGATCTGTGTACTGATTTTGTGCAAGTGCTAGAGAATAAATGGAATTTTTTTTTTATCAAGTCTATATATAAAACCTCATGAATTTAGGTTGTATGTATATCTGGTGCTTCTCTTCACCTTGAGCAAATGTTCCTTGCTCAGTGCTTACAGCTTCTTGCTCAGCGTCATGTTGTGTGTTTTCTGTTCCCGGTGTGGTGATTTCATCCAGTGTGATGTCCAGCTCTTGGTCCTGGCTGCCTGTGGACAGAGCTGGCAGAGCCTTGGGTACCAGCTGGACCACCAGGTCACCTTTCACCCCTGGAATCAGACAAAGTCAAGGTTTAAAGAGACTCCATTAAAACCATGCCTGTGTGCTTTATCTCTCACAAAAGCAATTAGGCTATTTTGCTACCCGAATGGTGGTGATTTTGTAGTCTGATTATACAAATGAACCTCAATACAATGAAGAAACAGCACTGACAGAGCAGCACCTCCTGGCTACTTGAAAATTATCTTCGTGGTTTTAAACAAAACTACTCATACTTGTTTTTTGTGGCTATTTGTCACAAAACATAGTCATAACAAAATACTGAACCACTAAAAAGTCCTTACTCCTTTCTCCGGTGTACATGTCCTCAAAGGCAAATTCCATCTCCCTCTGGAAGTCTTCCCTCACCTCCTGTTGCTTATAGAGCGGCTGGAAGATCTGAGGAGGCATCTGTGACACCTGCTGTCTTCTCCTCAGCAGGTCCGTCTGCTGCATGTGCTCCAGTTCAACAAGCAGGCGCTCACGATCCTAAAGGAGGTCACCAAAAACAGATCAGGCACAAAAAGCAGCACTTAATACTGGGATTCTATTTCTATGTGATGAATGTGTTAATCATAAAAAGAGAACATCCATGTATCCCCTGTAATACAAACTACTACAGTTTTTTTAATTACTTTAAAGTAAATTTGGTCTTCTGTCTTTGGTGAACATTGTTGTCCTGCTGTCTGTCAGCAATGTTTGCTGGAGTGATAATAAGCAGCATCAGAGCAAATCATGTCAGATACATGTGAACAATTTTGGTGTCAATGACAAATAAGTTGTACCTGCACAAGCTGTTCCCTCCTCAGAGCCTGCTTCCCTCTGAGACGAGCCTTTTCAAGCTGCTCTTCTTTCCTCCTCTTTTCCTCCCTTTGTAAGTCCTGCACTCTCCTCACCTCTAGCTCAGCTTCCTCATGGGCATTAAGCTAGAGACACATCAACAGATTAAAAACCTATGATCAGGGGAACTAACAAACCTTGGTATTAAGTGCATATAATAATTATAAGGCTTACCTGCTGTGTGTCTACCACTCTGTCCACTGTGCTCTCAAGCATGTGGTAATGTGTAGCAGCAAAGGCACTCACATCAGATATCTTTACTACATGTGGCTTCTTGAAATCAATGTTCTGCTTGAACAAGAAAAGACAGTGTTACCTTGAATCCTTCAAGAACCTAGATTTGGCAACTTAGGCAACCTGGAAAGCTAAAATTCATTTTTGTTCAGGGATCCAAATTGAATGAAGAGATAGAGAACAGCAATTCAGTCTGCATATCAGGCCAAAGATTGCATGCTGTGATGTGTCACCTCATTTTGTAATTTGTGTGCCTATAGTGTGAGTACTGCTGGGGTGTAAAGAGGGCTGATTCACTCACCAGGTGTCCAGTACTTTCAGTTAAATCACTTTATAATGCATGTTAGCCATTGCTAAACCATTTAGCCCAAACTTAATCTGGGGAAATCTTCATGACACTTTGCCAGACTTATTATTACCATTAACTAAAATGAGAACTAGTGAATACAGATGCCTTGTCGGGTCAACTCAGAACAGGAAACAGTTTCAATCACCTGAGCGGGATTAGGGGGAGGCGGTGGCAGGCTGGCCACTTTTGCTGATCTATCCTTTTCTGCCTGTAGTGCCTTCTTCCTGGCATTGATGGATCTACATACAAACAAAGAAACAGACTTAAAGCTAAGTTCTTTCTGATGACATTCAACATGTAAACATCTTTCAAGCAAATGTTTGTGATGCTGCTCACTGGCTTTGCCTCTCATGGTCTTTAAGCCTCTGTGATTTCAGCTCCTTCAGGGCTTCTCGATAGCGCTCCTCTGCTTTGGCACGATTGTCCTCCTCCCTCTGAGCTATGGCAGCCCAGTCGGGTTCCTTGGTAAAATAAATCAAAATTGGCACACACAAATTCAGTTATTTGCGCACTGTATTCATGCTCTGGTGAGTTTATTATCATAAACTCAAAACTGTCCCTAAAAGCTTTGGCAGCTTCATTAGCAGGTGTATTGTCTTCATTCAGCAACAGAAACTGTCTAATAGGACAAGATATAACTGTCATGTTTCTTGTTTTTGACCAGTCTTATCTTACGTTATCTTTTGCACTGCTGTGTCCCTGACCGAGAAGCTGGAGGTTCTCCTGGTATAACCTCTGCAGTGAGTCAAGTTTCTCCCTCTGCTGTCGCTCCCAGTTCTGCCTCAGCTCCTCTGCCAGCTGATCCAGCTCATGCTGCCGCCTGTGCTCAACCGCCTTGCGGATCTGCTGTGCAATGAGCCGCTGCTGCTCCCGAACCTGGGTGCCAAAAAGAAATATAAATGCATACTCAGACTTAACAATAACAACAGAGTTTGAAGATTTTTCTGAGGGTTGTTTTTCATAAAGGTTGCATGGCTTACTTTGAAATGCTTGTCTAGAAAGAGTCTAATAAACTGAACCAGGACAAAACTGTTTTAAAACACCAGAGTTAATGTGACTCAGACTCAGTCCAGCCTGTTTGTTCATGGATTTGAAAAATTAATTATTAAAAGTAATTATGTCATTGTGTATTGAAATCCAGTGTTATTAATGTGAAATTTCTGCAGATTAATGTGCAGAAATTTCAGATGTAAAGATCATTTACATCTTCTAGGAATTAATGTTCTTTATCAGTGAAGTAAGTGCTACTTACATTTATGTAAAAGATATTACAGTCAAATGGGCATTTTCCTCTGTTTTCTGACATTTGTTAACATTAATCAAAAGACTAATCCGTAACGAAAGTAATCATTAGTTGAAGCCGTAACTGAGTTAATACCTCAGGTCTAACTTCAGTCCTGCAACAATTAGTCAATTACTCAAAAAATATCTATCGACAGAAAATGTATCTGCAACTATTGTTATATTTGATTATTCAATTCAAACAAAAATGCCAACAGTTCTCTGGTTTCAAATTCCCCAATGAGGGAAGTGCTAATTTTCCTTACTCATTAAATATCTTCGTCTTGGGTTCTGGACACTGAAGACGTTTCAGTGGTCTCTGAGAGATCGTGAATGTTTGTTTTTTTTTTCCGGTTTTTAATATTCTGTGGACTAAACGACTGATTGATTCGCCGAAGAAACAATCTTTAGTACCAGCCCTACCTGGTTTTATTGGAAATCTTTTAAGAAACGCCCCTCAGGTGTTGACTACGGTGTCCGTTAATCAGAAATCACGCACTTGAAGTGAAGCAGAAAACCGAGAAAGCCTCAAAGAACTTGTTGTTACCGACACCTGACATTAGTTACCTGCTGTATTCGTAGTTTTCTCCTCCTTTCATGTTCCTCTTTTATTAACCGGGCCTCTTCGTTGGGGCTCAGCCTAAAGTTGGCCACTTTTCTCTTCATTGTCTTTAAATATGCCGGTGGACATTTCCCAAACGGCAGGTAGCAGCTCCGTTAGCCGCTGGCTTCACCACCAACACGACTTAGTCTGACATACTAAAGAGACATTTCAAACGTTAAAAACAAATGTGAATGAATCAAGGAAATAGCAAATAAAGTACTAGAAAGAGGCTAAATGTACCCCAGAAGCTTTTGTTTATCGCCTGAGCTCCAACCGAAAAAACGACTGAAGGGGTTAGTCCCGTACGTCACATCCGGCGTTTTAAACTGCCCGCCGTACCCGTCCCGTGCGGAACAAAACCTTTCTTGGTTCCTATCCATGGACTAAGTGGTTTCCTACTCGGGAAACACAGTGCCTGAAATGCACCAAACTAAAAACAACGACTTTATCTAAAAAAAAAAGTAAAGTAACACGAAGTACCTAAAATTGTAACCGGGAATTTGGGGTGGGAGGGGGGACAGTCGAGTGCGTGTATTCCGGTGTAGACAGCGAGAGAAGAATGAACTGTATTCGGCGTTGCTGGAAAACATACCGCAACTCCAGTGAATAACCTGTTACAGTCCGGACTTTAGTGAATATAAGAGGTAAGATTTACTCGAATAAAATATTATGTTGTCATTTTATGTTTATGTCTTGCTGTGAGGGACTTAATTTAATCTGTGAGATTAGCAAAGCGTTAACGCTAGCTTGTCTGGCTAGCTAGACGCAGCAGAATCGCACACAATGCAGTTAGTTACTCCTAAGTTATAAGTGTTAAAGACAAACCGATTAATTTAACAGGTAAACCAGCAGGTCCCGAATCGGCCTAAAGGATCAAAATCCTAAGTATGATCTCAGCAGGTCATAACTTTTTTCTAGCCAGTTGCAGACAGTGCTGTTACTTCTACATTTTCTTATATGTGATTTCAGCAAAAACTGGTTAGAAAATCTCCAGTACCATTGTTCCAGGACTCAGATGTTATGTAAAAATGCATCTGTGGACCTTAAATAAATGGGTTATTTGACTTTTTTGCTCCACTGTGTCTCAGACATACTGATGATTGGGCTTCTCTGCTTGTCCTTCTTTTCTCAGCCTTGTCATCATGTCTGGAGGTCCAGCAGTGAGGGTCAGCATTGAGTCTTCTTGTGAAAAGCAGGTGCAGGAAGTGGCCCTGGATGGGACAGAGACATATGTCCCCCCACTGTCCATGTCCCAGAACTTGGCAAAGTTGGCACAGAGGATTGATTTCAGCCAGGGATCTGACTCAGAGGAGGATGGGGTCGAGGGCGAACCCAGGGACCGTGAGTGGGGCAAGCAGGAACCAGAGGAAGAAGAAGGTAACATATTGTCAAAAGAAGGCCGGAAGAATTTAGATTCAGTGTTCGATTCTGTTAATCTGACTGATGCCAGCTGTGACTGATTCACTAGAGCTCTCAGGTAGCTGCTTAGCAGGTTTAAACTACTATTACAGAGTAGAGGTCTCCTTGTCAGCGTTGTCACAGGTCAATACATCTCTGATGCCAGCGGTGACTGATCACCTCTGATTCACTAGAGGTGAATCAGTCATTGATCAGTTGCTGCTTAGCAGGTTTGAACTACTATTACAGAGTAGAGGTCTCCTTGTCAGCGTTGTCACAGGTCAATACATCTCTGAACGTAATGAAATTTTGAGATATGTTTTTTCAGATGGGGGAAATCAGCGATTTATTTCACTGTGAGCACCAGGCAATATCAGGGAATTACAAATTACATAAAAGTAGATTATATTTTTTACTTTATTTGCATTAGAAATGGTTGTAATTCAGTTCTTTTTTCCTACAGTATGCCTAAACTGAATTGCTTACCCTTTACCTCTATGAAGTACCTTTTCAAAGAGGTAAAGGTATGTCTTTTGACATGTGTTACTGATACTGCTTTTTGCATCACATTCCTGTTATCAGTAAAGAATGTTCTAGTATCCATGGCTCTGCACAGGATAAGCGGGTATAAATGACAGATGGATAGTTGAGTTCCAAACAAAACGTACTAATATATGACATAATGGAGTCATGTGGAGTCTGTTTTTTTCTGTTAGGATAAAATCTGATTACCAGTTTTCTTTACACAGGCACAGTGAAGTTTCAGCCTTCTCTTTGGCCCTGGGACTCAGTGCGTAACAACCTGCGCAGTGCCCTGACAGAGATGTGCGTACTCTATGATGTACTTAGCGTGGTGAAGGAGAAGAAGTACATGGCCTTAGACCCAGTGCCTCAGGATCCAGCAGCTGGGAAGGTAAACTGCTATAAAACATCACTGTCAACATCTACAGGAGGGGCAACACTGAATAAATATTGTGCACATAGCGTGCAAGTGTAGCACTGATGAAATGTTCAAATGTGATAATTTGTCTTTGGTTTATAGTTTGCATGCTCTCCCCATGTTATTGTACTTGTGAAGACCCCCCAGGTGTTCCAGCTGATCAGTAAAAAGAAATCATTGGCCACAGCAGCACAGCTTCTCCTGAAGGGAGCAGAGAAGCTCACTAAGTCAGTAGCAGAGAATCAGGAGAACAGGAGACAAAGGGACTTCAACTCTGAGCTGTTGCGACTCCGCTCACAGTGGAAACTACGCAAAGTGGGAGACAAGATCCTGGGAGACCTCAGCTACCGGAGCGCAGGTGATATGTTTTTGATGAATACTAAATTAACTCTGTAAATGGCTGTTATAAAATATAGTTGTTGTTTTGTGTTAACACAAGGACAACTTGTCGTCTAATCCCAAGCTAATGTGTTTTTTGACTGTTGATCTATGCAGGTTCCCTTTTTCCTCACCATGGCACATTTGAGGTGATCAAGAACACAGACATTGATCTGGACAAAAAAATCCCAGAGGACTACTGTCCCCTTGATGTCCAAATCCCCAGTGATTTGGAGGGATCTGCTTATATCAAGGTGAAAGGGAATCAAAAGATGAATCAACATGTCTCTGGCCGTTCCACCAAAACACAGTCTTGAGGCACAAGGGAATATTATTTTCTCATTTATTATTTGCAGTTTCCACACTGCATTTTGAATAGTGTCGTATTGCTTATGTCTTCAGGTGTCCATCCAGAAACAAGCTCCAGACATTGGTGATCTAGGAACTGTCAGCCTGTTCAGGAGACCACCAAAAACTAAACCTGGTATGGTTCATTACACACGGACAGGACAGGACGTCTTCTGACAGGCATTAAACCTTTTAGTTTAATGCCTGTCAGTCACTAAACAGGTTTAGTGATTTTATCCTAACAGTAAACTGGTTTAGTGACTGCCTGAATCTGCTCCTGTAAAATTAGTAAATGTATCACTCCTTTGAAATTTCCCTATTCTCCCTTCCTCCATGTTCCACATTTTTATCATTGTTCCCCTCACCTGATCTATCCTTCCACTCTGAACAGGTACCCAGCCATGGCATGTGAAACTAGAGGCGGCTCAGAATGTTTTGCTCTGTAAGGAGATCTTTGCCCAGTTGTCCAGGGAAGCTGTCCAGATTAAATCCCAGATCCCTCATGTTGTTGTGAAGAACCAGATCATCTCGCAGCCCTTCCCAGGTCAGAATGCTCCTGATAACATCAAAAATGGAAAACTTTAGCACGGATGGGGTCATTATTTTGTTCTATGTAATCACGAGAAGATCTATCAAAGGACACAGGCTTTTTATACATGCATACATACTGTAGGTTAAATACAGCCACTACCCATATTTCAGAACTAGACAATAACATTTGTTACAGAAATAATAGTGAAAGAGGAATCCACTCGCTACAGTAACTCAGTCAGCCAGACAGTGACCACTGACAAAGTGAGTAGTGTACATGTCCAACCAAACAAAAAATTTTGGTGAGCAGCCAAATCCTGAAAAATTGTCAGACTGTCCTAGGAGGATGAGAAGGAAAAGCAGTTCAAATCCATTCATCCATGCACCATGCCCAAACACCCTGACGAACACACCCCCAAGCCACCACATCCGAGGTCCTCCAGAAACCAAAGGAAAACGTATATTTGTATTATATTATTATATAGCCTTATATTTGCATTTTAATTACTTTGGGAAAAAAAGCAAGATGTTCTTAACTGATGAAACATTATAAACCATCAATCATCACTGGGCTCTGGAGTCAGTGTAGTAGTACATAGTATGTAGTATGGAGGTGCAACTAAATGTACTTATTCCTTGTTTCTTCTTATGATCCACCTTTGTAGGTCTGCAGCTGTCCATCTCACTGTGCCACTCTACGGGGGAGAAGAAGAACCATCGGGCGTCTCCAGAGAAACCCAAACCAGATGACCATCTCTACGTACTGGAACACAACTTGCATCAAATGATGAGAGAGGTGAGAATGTTAAATGTCAAATTTCTGTTTTGGAACAGTATGACTTCTCTTATGCAGAAGTATGCAGAAGTTACAAGTTACAAGGAAAGAAGAGAGGGAAATTAATTGGATGCCAAACTAAGATCAGGATATATTTAAATATCAAAATTATCACTATGATTTGAGGATTCTATAAATAATTTATCTTGTAGTCTGTTGGAATACAGTTTTATTTCAGTTCAGTCTTTATTGTCTGACATGGACAGTTTGGCTTGAAACGTGGTAAAAACAGACACATTCATACTGGTTTATATGTTTTATAATGGCTTTAATTTTTATTAATGCTCATTGTATTGAACAACCTTATTTCTGTTACAGTTTCACAAGCAGCAGCTGAGCTCTGTGGTGATGCCACATCCTGCTAGTGCCCCCTTTGGCCACAAACGCCTGCGCCTTGCGGGACCGCTGGCCTACGACAAGGCTGAAATCTCCAGCTTGCAGCAGAATGAGGGGCTGCTGGAGAAGATCATCAAACAGGCCAAACACATCTTCCTACGTAGCAGGTACATGTTATTTCACAGTTGTTATTGTATTGTCATACAGAATGCAAATTGCAAATGCAAAATGGCAGGTTTATTATCAGTCATGGTTTGCAGAGGAAGTGGCTGGATGCCTTGCAGATGAGTTATATTTGCCACATTTGAATCCTGCAGAAAGCCTGAAAAAATCATTATCAGTCTGCAGCACTATTAATGTTTGCATCTGTGACCAGGACGGCACGAACCATCGACAGCCTGGCCAGTCGAATCGAAGACCCCCAGATCCAGGCTCACTGGTCCAATATCAACGATGTGTATGAGTCCAGCGTCAAGGTGCTCATCACCTCTCAGGGCTACGAGCAGATCTGCAAGTAAGTAGGGGAGATGAAAGAGGCAGGAGAAGAGGGAAGGGCAAGGGAAGAATCAGAGCAGAACAGCATGGGAGATGAAGGAGAGAACCTGCTAATGTATTTATGAGCTGCTTTTCATATCTACAGAGCCTTTACATTTCAAATTATGTGAACTGAATGCACTGAAATGTATTTGGGGGCCTGGTATACTTTTGCTTCCAGTTTTACTTTAGTTAAAAAATTAGAAATAGTGACGACCTTGCAAAAAAAATACCATGAGGTGTCTGCTTTTATGAGATGCATGTAAGCAGAAATATGTTTATTTTTTTCCCTCAGTCTGTATCTGGTTTTATTCTACCTGACTGACATGTATGACCATTCTCAGGTGAGGTTTGATGTGTTTTGTGTGTTCAGGTCCATCCAGCTGCAGCTGAACATCAGTGTTGAGCAGATCAGGGTGGTGCACAGAGACGGACGTGTCATCACACTGTCACACCAGGAGCAGGAGCTGCAGGACTTCCTTCTCTCACAGGTATCAGCTGTCTTCCCACACAGTTGGAGGAAGCATTGTGTATGGCTGCGGACCTGTTGTCTGCTACTACTCGTAATTGTGCCCGCAACGCTGCAACTTTAAAGTTGTGTGTTCATTGTGTTCCTTCCTTGTTAAATGCCTCCCTTCTACCTCATGCTGCTCAATGTGCCTTAAATTGCCCACCGAGGACAAATAAAGTTTTCTGAATCTGTATCCTTGCCTGCCTTTCTCGATGTTGTGTTATTACAGATGTCGCAGCATCAGGTGCATGCAGTTCAGCAGCTGGCCAAAGTGATGGGCTGGCATGTCCTTAGCTTCAGTAACCATGTAGGCCTGGGCCCAGTGGAGAGCATTGGAAACGCCTCCGCTGTCACTGTTGCCTCTCCCAATGGAGAGTACGCCATCTCAGGTGAGAGTGACATTGGTTCTGAGGTGAAAATACTCAATAAACACTTCTTGTGTGTTTTACTCCATTGTATTTAGGTGTTGCGACAATAGTGTCACTGTTAATTCATAAAGAAAGTATGACCATACATATTGTAAAGATCCAAATAGGAAGCTCTTCTCTGTCTTAGAAAAATAAACTACAACTACTACTAACAACTTGTTAAAATCAACAGTTTGTGAAGCTTTATTGTTGCTATTGTGGTTTATTTTTCTTAATCCACTAAATGCCAGCTGTCCAGTGCAACTGGTCTGATAACTAAATAATGTTGATCTGTTAGTTTCATTAGGTGCTTGTGTCAGTATCTCAAGCTCCTCCTCCATGAGCTCACCAGTGTGCACTGACACAACAGTGACAGGAGGGGAAAGGCATAAGAACTGTAAAATAATACAACGTTCGCTGCCAACATTGGACATAAATGTGCAGAATACAAGACAGCAGAGATAAACGTTGCTGTTTGAGTTATGGGGCTATTGACGCCGTTCTTTGTGGTAACTTGTAGCGCTGAATGCAGCTGGGCCACACCCAGTCTCTGGTTGTTGTGAAAAGTTTGAGAGAAGTAGTAAATCTCTCAAAATCGAAGAGACCGGTTGGTACAAGCTGAGGGACCATGAAGAAAGAAAATCACAACTCTTCACCACAAAGCAACTCCAGGAATATATCAACAGCATTAATTAATGTTGGAAATCTGATAAAGTAATACTGAATATCCTCATAACCTTAAATTGCAGAGAATCTGACATGGATATATTAACCATAAGCAGATTTTAATGACTAATAGAGAATGTGTGTATCTGTTTGTGTGTTCAGTGCGTAATGGCCCAGAGAGCGGGTGCAAAGTTTTGGTCCAGTTCCCTCGAAGCCAGACCAAAGAACTGCCGAAGAGCGACGTCATCCAGGATGCCAAGTGGAGCCACCTCAGGGGGCCCAACAAAGAGGTCCACTGGAGCAGGATGGAGGGACGAAACTTTGTCTACAAGATGGAGCTCCTCATGGCTGCTCTGACTCCCTGTCCTTAGCTACAGCCTCTGTCTGCAGACTCTTTTGGCAGTGAACAAGACAACCAACAACTCCCACACACAATTGGTCACAACATATGGAAAGGGGTAGAAACACATAGGTTTTGGAGGCCGCAGACCCTTTTGTTAATAATGTGACTTTTTTCTTCCTTTAAACTTGTTAAACACATGGACTTTTTAAACATTGCCGTTTCTCCTCCATTAGTGCCGCCTGCTCTGTTTTTCATACTGTAAGGTGTCGAGCATATGTACCATGTACCTCAAACAGTCTGATACAAAATAAAAAGCAAAGTCTGTAGGTGTTTCAGTGTAAGAATAAAGCATGTTTAAACATGTTTTTCTGAAAATGTCTGATTAACACTTCAACACATTTTTATTGAGAGGGTTATTTGAGCATTATGAAAAAAACAACAACTTTTGCCTTTGTCTGATTCATCAGCTTTAAGGATGAGCCATGTGTGAAGTTTTAGTGCTACCACCCAACAATTATTACACACTTTTTAAAATTAGTGTGTAACAATCTTCTTTGTTTATTTTACTTATGATGTTACTTAAAATCTCTGTGAAGACCTGAAAAGTATTGTTATCACTCTGTCTGTCTGACACACTACCTGCTGTACAATTCAATGTTTTGTCAAATGATTGTGGTGAAGAAGGAAGAAAGAAAATCACACAACCAATTTAGACAATAAAGTTTCCAGTGGCATGAGCGATATGTTTACATTCAGTCATCAGCAGTGAGCAGTAAATGTATGTGCATTCAATGCAAAATGTAAACAATACAGTTTTTCATAATTGATGAGCCATCTTCCCATCTTGCTAAAAAAATTATTTATTATTTTATGTACATAACATCTAAATTCTTAAAATGGTCCTTTTTTTGTGTTGCAGCACTGACAAGTTCATGCCAGGTACAAAGCACCGCTCGACGTCCATCAAAGTGGCTGCAACTCTGTGGCATCGTTTTCTGCATAAAGGACGAATTAAACTTAGTCAATACAGAAACTGACGTTAACACAACATACTGGTGTAACAAAGTCAGAATAGAACTTCCTTTGTACCTTTGTACTCAAAACACACCCATACTTATACTCAGCACGTGACTTCAACCCACATTCACGCCCACCAAGCAATATTCATACATGTCACACAATGATACAACACTGAGTAGGCTGAGTAAACTATGAGCTGCAGGACAAACAAGCCTCCAACACACAAAGGTTTATATAAAATGTACTTTTTAATTAGGATCCTGCGTGTAATATCCTTGTTTAAAAATATTTCTCCATTATCTAAAAAGGAGAAACTGTGACAACTCCCATCAAGCAGTAAAGTGAAGTTAATCTTGAGAGTTTGATCCTGCAAAGTTCATCATGTCGTGTTTCTTACAAACTGATACCATCGTTCATAAAGCTGCATGTACTTCAGAGACTTATTTTTCACCTGGCATTTGTGTCCTGCGTCTCCATGCTGCTATCTTCCTGTAGGCCTTGTCTAGTAGCCACATAACGAGCATGAGAAGGGCAGCCAAACAGGCCAGTGCTAAGGCAGAGATGGACAGGTACTGAAGATCCTCATAAAGCACCTCTGGAGGACAGGGACACAGGAACCAAATCATTTACCTCATCAAGTACTTACAACAGAAATGCCTTGGGCACAAGCTACTTTCCAGAGATGTCAGCACAAAATGTTAATAATACAACTTGTGTGCTGAGATGAGGCAATGCAGCAGCAGGAAGTCAATCACTATGTTCCAGTGTTAAGAAATGTAAGAAATAATGCATCATCATGTAAAAACCACAATCTGACAGTATGTGTGTAAATAGTATATATGTAAATATTTTTAACACTAAAATCTTGTATCAGGATGCAATGTTTTGCTCATATTGTTTACAGATAAATAACAAAGATAAACTACAAGTCCCTAATCTGAAAGGCACATACAACAATGTTCAAAATGTCATTCCACACTTTCACTACCTCCACAGATACTGGTGTTTGTTTTTTTTTTTCTTCTTTTTTACTTGTTCAGGGAAATTTCACTGAGAGTCAAGCTCTCTTCTGCAGGAACAACTTGACCACATGCACACAGTTACACACACCTGCTGCCCCACTGGAGCAGCTGGGTGTGCCCAGATTTATCCTGTCAGTCCAGAAGTCACAAGCTTCTTTTAATATCAACAGACGTGTATGGGAAACTTGGGCAGACCAACTTTTATCATTTTTATACCCCAACAACTATGCCCAACAATACTATTGAGTAAGGCACACTCCTGGTCAGGGTGTTAAAGAAGTGTAAAAAGAAAAGCATTTCGAAAAAATGTTGCACTCTTATCGATTTGCATCAGGGATAACATACACACAAGCCTAGATTCAACTCACCGTTCACTTTCAGGATGAACCCAGCATCCCTGCTGCTTCCTGCTGTTTCTGTAACAGTGACCATGTAGTATCCAGCATCCTGCAACCGCAGGTCTGACAGGCCCATGGATCCATTATCGTACAGCTGCACTCTGCTGCTGTAATCCACCGTTATGTTAGTGTACATCCCAGGCTGCCAAGTCCCTATGGTGCGGCTCACTGCTCCTGACATAAAGGTCCATTGTATGGTGGGGATCCCATTGCAGGTAACATCCACTGAGAAAAACACATCCTCCTGCACTGACCTGGTGAGGCCCCTCTGCGGAGAATGGATGGAGATGGCTCCAGCTTCCAAAGTGAAAAGGATGAAGAGGTGTGAAGATATGGATTTTAGATTCACTGTCAAATGTTTTTCAAACGCAACAGATAAACACAAACGGAGACATGAAGCCAGAGTCTGTACATGTAAATAGATATTGATGCAGTATTTACTAAGATTTCACACTGCATGATAAACACCTTCACCCTTCACACTCTTAGCTAATGTTCAACATTTAACCTACAGTGATTACAGCAGAAACATTTCAGTGCGTGACACAATACAGCTCTATAAAAGAAAATATGGGATTATGACTGTTGCTGGCAAACTCAGAGACTCATTTGCACTAAATTCCAGTCAGAAATGTGCTTTTCTGTTAGTTTCTCTGACAAAATACTAGCTGCTTGCTGGAAGAATGAAACTTGTCAAATGAGCTGAGAGGTACCAATTTGAATGTAGTCTGTATTGGCCTCGTCTGTTTCGGCTGCCTCTCATCAAATATTTTCACAGGAGTTTCAGTGGGGGATCTGGTTCTGCTGTGGTGTGTTTGCTCAATGAAACACAGGTAAAGAATTCCACCTGAGAATACCAGTGCTGACTGAGAAACAATACTGTGTGGGAGGAAGGTCTAACCCTTTTATCACAGTTAAAATGAAGATTAAGCAACAAATCTCCATGACACAGATTTCAAAATTCTTACCAGCTCTGATATGGAAGTTAACACGGACAGAACCTGAGAAAACACTGTGAGTTTTATCTCCAGTTTTCACTCCTGCCAGGTTCTTAATTTGACCCTATGTATTTAGGCTTGAACAAATATAGGATTGCCATATAGACATGCTCTGAAACACAATAGCCAAATACGTCAGTGCTCTGGAGAAAGACCAGATTCTAAAGATGTGTTGGATATGCTTACCTAGGTCACAAATATATAATGCAATGCTGAGATACACAGCAACATCTTGTACATCCCAGAGCCTAAAATGCCACATTAGAAACCCAGACCCATTGGTCAAACAGCAGTAGAAGAATCTCCTCCAGGTTATTTCACATTCTGAAGCATTCTCCTTTCCGTCTTTCTCCCTCCACTACAGCCTTTTGTGGTTCCAAAGATTTCCTCTTCCACTGTCTCTTTTTACAGGTGTTGGTGAGTGTGTGTGTGAGAGTCTCCTTCCTCAGAGAGTGTCCGCTACAGAAGTGCTGCAGTTCCCCTCCTCTCTCAGGACTGTGCTGGATTTCTCCTCACACCTACGCAAGTCAGTGCCAGCCAGCCGACACCTAACAGACAGGTTTAGCCACAGATTACTGAGTAAACATGTCCCAAGCATTAGGTGATCACACACACACACGCACACACACACGCACACACACAAGAAAGCTATAGAGCGACCACACACACTGTATATCCTTCTCAATTTCCTCACTGCCCCACTCCCAGCAACCACTCACCTGTGTATACAAAGACACACTATTGCAAAATGAAACCAGGATAGGCTGAATCAGGCGGTATTTATACTCTGACACACCTGGTAAAACGTGTCAAACAGGAAGTGTGTACTCACACGTATGCACCAAGAAACACAAACACACAGTGAACACAACCACAGTGAACTGACATTTCAGTTTAGAGGGTATGTAAACCCTGCTTTATTCTTTGCTTGAGTGTTCTGACTGGACTAGCCCTTCCAACAACTTACAGTAATTTCTGATATCTTTAAGACATTCTAATTTCTCTTTATCATCATCATTCTTGGGATCAGAGAAAATACTTTCATTGTTTAAAAATCATTTTAAATGATTTCAGCCTGACAAAAGTGTCTTGGTGTTTCTCATCAGAATTCAAATTAATGGATAAATAAAACTGGAATCAGAAGGCCCTGATTCCAAAGTTGCATGCTTGCTCTATTTATTTATCGTATATATTATGAACCAACGCCACAGCATTTACATCTTAAGCGAATTTGCAATGTTCGTCTCTGCAGGGGCCTGTGAAAGACATAAAGCCCAAACTTTAAACAATCATAATAGTAACAAAACAGGCTTTACTTAAGTCACGACTGACTTCCAGCTGCTCTAACTTACTAGTACTTCACCTCCAAGTCCGTGTCATGATACCTCTTCATATTTCAAGTGTTTATCCCAGTTTAGTGCCAGTTATTTAAACTTGACAAGGTAGCTAACAGTGTGTCATGATTTGACATAGTGTCGTCTTTTATATCTCGTCAGCTGAGTGGTTAAGTCTTGTGTGGTAATACATTAAGCTGTGAGTTTATGTAATATTATTACCTCTTTAAATGATTGTGTACATTTCGGGGTTTTGAGAACACGGATTGTGAAGTGTGCAATTAGTCCTCCTCTCCACTAGAGACCACTAGAAGAGATTGACCTGTGGTTGTTGTAAGCTGAGCATTAAATCTTAAAAACACTCTCATTCAAACGCACATGTCCGTTAAGCGTCATTAAGTTGAACTGCTCATATATCCAAATATATGTGCATAACATGTACTCTAACTTATCAGTAAAAGGGATTTCGTTTTATCAGTTGTTTCCACTCCCTGTTGGACCAAAACCTATGTGTCTAGGAAGATACACGAAGGCGCGATTGCAAACACAGTCTATTATAAATACCGCAACAAAACAGCACCAGTGGTACATTATATCAAGTGCACATTGTTCCTGTTTTGTGTGCAAACCCGAAAAGTTGTGATCCGGGTTCCAACCCATCATTGAGACTGGCGTCGCGGAAGACCAGCCCGTTAGCCCCAACCCTTCCACGGTATCGTTTCTCGGCCTTTTGACTAAGATTAAGTGTAGTATCTGTTCTTATCAATTTAATATCTGTTACGTCCCCTATGCGGGGACTATATATTAAATTGATTTTTGGAGCAGGGAGATGGAATAGGGGCTTGCTCCGTCCACTCCACGCATCGACCCGGTATTGCAGTATCTCCAGGAACGGTGCACTCCCCCTCTAAATGTATAAAAATAAG